>JSUI01006538.1:31059-98248 GCA_000833645.1 Huntiella omanensis | reverse complement strand
AAAAAAAAAAAAAAAAGGATGACATTGATACACCCAGGCCAAATTCACGACTATTGCTAGAGTATAAGACCTGGGCCTGTCTCTCCACATCTTCCACTGCTTCTCTCCTTTTCCTATCCCATCCACAAGAGCTTCGGTTCCTCATCTGGCATCTCTTGCGATCGATCGATCTTCGACTTCTACCTCCACAACTCCCCTTTCGAAGCGAACCTCCAGACCTGCCAACCATGGGTATTTCGTGGCGTGGCAAGAAAGACGAGCCCGTCGTCACTGACGGCTCGGCCTCAACCTCCAGCATTGATCCAAATGAGCGTCTCGCCAACATGCGCAAGATCGGCAAGTGGGATCCTTACCTTGACGTCGACACTCTCGATGCCGATGCCGTCACTGGTAACAATGATGAGAAGGCTATGGGCGCCACCGATGGCGTTCCTTACCAGGAGAACTCGCCGTACGCTGAAGTTCGCGCTGCCGTAAGTTGTTACCTTTTTTTTTTCCTTTCTTTCTTGAATCCCCTGGAGTTCGTTCGGTTGCTTCCGGGCTTTTTCGGCGCCCCGCACTTTGCGCTGTACCCCGCGCCTCGAGTCCTCGACATGAAATCATCGAATACTTGGAGTTTTTCGCCTTCTACGTATGAGAAAGTATCAGTACTTTATCGACAATCTCTTGATCATCACTTTCCAGGGTTCGCTTTTTTGATAAAATCCCATCCTTAACGGAACCCTGGCAAACGACTTGAACCAACGNTCGCGCTGCCGTAAGTTGTTACCTTTTTTTTTTCCTTTCTTTCTTGAATCCCCTGGATTTCGTTCGGTTGCTTCCGGGCTTTTTCGGCGCCCCGCACTTTGCGCTGTGCCCCGCGCCTCGAGTCCTCGACATGAAATCATCGAATACTTGGAGTTTTTCGCCTTCTACGTGTGAGCAAGTATCAGTACTTTATCGACAATCTCTTGATCATCACTTTCCAGGGTTCGCTTTTTTGATAAAATCCCATACTTAACGGAACCCTGGCAAACGACTTGAACCAACGGATTTGCATCACCATTGCCTGCGCATTGTTGCGCACATCGACCATCACAGGCCATGGGCCACATGTGTGATATCGAACTCAATCAGCTAATCACCATCTCTAATAGGTTCCTCCCACTGATGACGTCGACACTCCCTGCAGCACTATTCGTGCCTGGGTCATTGGTGGCCTGCTTTGCACCATTGTCGCTGCCTGCAACATTCTGCTCGGTCTGCGTCGCTCTCCCATCACCATCTCGGCCACCGTCGTCCAATTGATCTGCTACCCTATCGGTGTCGCCTGGGGCAAGTTCATGCCCAACTATGACTTCCACTTCATGGGCGAGACTATCCCCCTCAACCCCGGTGAATTCACCGTCAAGGAGCACACTCTCATCACCATCATGACCGCCGCTGGTGCCACCGCCTCGTACGCCATCGACATTTTACTGGCCCAGGAACTCTTCTACAACCAGTACTTCGGTTGGGGTTTCCAGATTCTCCTCATCATCTCCACCCAGGCCATGGGTTTCGGTCTTGCTGGTGTCCTTCGTCGCTTCCTGGTGTGGCCCGCGTCCATGGTTTGGCCCGCCAACCTTATTTTCACTACCGTCATGTACTCGCTTCACGACCACACTCCCTCGGACCCTTCTCTTACCAACGGCTGGGTTATCGGTCGTTACTCCTTCTTCCTGTTGGTTGCCGGCTGCACCTTTGCCTGGGAATGGGTCCCGCAGGTCATGGCTCAGTTCCTTCAGGTTTTCACCTTTGCTACCTGGATCGCTCCCAACAACGTCCTCGTCAACCAGATTCTCGGTGGCCAGACTGGTCTTGGTCTTTTGCCCATCTCTTTTGATTGGTCTACCATTACCGGTTTCTTGGGCTCCCCTCTTCAGACTCCTGCTTTTGCCATCTACAACGTTGCTTTCGGTATCATTCTCATGACCGTCGGTTGCGCTGGTTTGGCTTTCGCTGGTCCCGAGTTCATGAAGTACCTTCCCATCTCCGCCAACCAGAACTTTGACCACTTTGCTCAGAGCTACAACACCTCTCGCATTCTTACTGCCGACTTCCAGTTCAACGAGACCGCTTACCAGGAGTACTCTCCTCTTATCCTGGGTCCTGCTTTCTCTCTGTCCTACTCCATGGGTTTCGCCGGTTTGATCTCCACCATTGTTCACGTCGCCCTCTTCTACGGTGGTGACATTGTTCACCGGACTCGCGATCTCAAGTACGAGCACCCCGATGTTCACCAGAAGCTTATGGCCAAGTACAAGGAGGCCCCTGAGTGGTGGTTCATGTCCATCTTTGGTGTTTCTTTCGCCTTTGGTATGATTGCCTCTCAGTGCTGGTCTACTCACCTTCCCTGGTGGGCGTACATTATCTGCATCTTAATCGCCGTCTTCTTCATTCTTCCCGTCGGTATCATCCAGGCTATCACCAACCAGCAGACTGGTCTCAACGTCATCACTGAGATGATTATCGGTTACATGCTTCCCGGTCGCCCTATCGCCATGATGCTTTTCAAGTCTTGGGGTTACATGACCTGCTACAACGGTCTTGCCTACGTCGCTGACATGAAAATTGGTCACTACATGAAGATTCCTCCCCGCACCATGTTCGCCTGCCAGGCCTTCGCTGTCATCTGGCTGTCACTTGTCCAGATTGCCACCTACAACTTCCTCCGTGGTAACATCAACGGTATCTGCACCACCTCCCAGCCCCAGGGTCTGTCTTGCCCCAACGCCCGCACCTTCTACAACGCCTCCGTCATTTGGGGTGTCATTGGTCCCAAGCGCATGTTCGGTGCCGGTGCCATGTACGCCTGGACTAACTGGATGTGGCTCATCGGTGCCGCTCTTCCCACCATCCAGTACTTCCTGGCCCGTCGCTATCCCAAGTCCTTCCTTCGCTACGTCTTCTTCCCTGCCGTCTTTGGTGCGGCTGGTATGATTCCCCCCGCTACTGCCTGGTACCTCGCCCAGTGGTGTATCTTTGGTCTCATCTTCAACGCCTTTGTCCGTGGTCGCTGGAATGGATGGTGGACTCGCTACAACTATGTCATGTCTGGTGCTCTGGACATCGGTACCGCCCTTTGCATTGTTCTTACCGGTCTTGGTCTTGGTCTGGGCGGTGCTAGTTTCCCCGATTGGTGGGGTAACACTGTCTTTAACAACAACATGGACGCTGAAGGTACCGCTGTCACTAAGATTCTTCCTGATGATGGCTCCTTCATTGGTCCTTCGACCTGGATCTAAACAGTCAGGGAGTCGCTTGCATCTTTTTCTTCTTCTTGTTTTCATCTTGACTTCCTAGGGATGTTTTTTTTTTTCGTATTTTCTTGTTTTGTTACGTGTCGAGCATCATTCTTTTGCATTGTAATGAGTTAATGGGTTGTGGAGTGTTTTTTTACGCAACTATGGTTGCTAGGCGAAGAAGTTATTGCATGGTTCCGTTTTTGGATACCCCTCTTTAGTTGATCATATGTTCATAGTTTTGTCAATCGTTATTAATCTTTGTTTTTTCCTACTTTACCTTATCAACTATGCATCTTATATCTTGTGAATTCAACCATTGGTCATCACTTACACATAAATCCCCAAAGTAACGTCACCATAATCTAAAATGCAACAATAAGCTTCGGTAAACTACTTCCAGAAGCACACCTTCCTCTTCCATGGATCGCCGCTAAAAAACGATGAATCCATCACTACTACAACCCAAGTAATCCCCTCGGTGAAGCCCATTCCCAAACCCTAATAATCTCGGTGTACCCGCTGCACACAGTGCGGGGCGCTAATGCACGTCGTTTGAAAGGTACCATGCAAATCAGTCCCTGGTACACTCTGCTTCCCAATTATGCGACCCATTTAAGTCGCGTTACCTAGGAGTAACAAGCACCGCGTTTTACAGTGGGTAACCAGGCCCACAGGCAACCAGGCTACCGCCTAGATACAGAAAAATAAATAGTGATACGGAACCCTTCCCCCCCCTGCTATGGAATTTTATCGCATGTGGATTGACGGGAAGGTGGTAGTTGCTTTCACGGATTTTGTAGAGGACTATGATAACATTACTTGAGATGAGATGTGTTGGTAAATTAGGAAACTGGAGATTTTGGTAATCTTGACTTTCTGCCAGCTGACATATGTAGTTGCTTTTCTTTTCCTTTCAGCGGGGCAACGATCTTTTTTTTTGCGCCGTTTGTCATTTTGGTTGAACAGGCCTCGATCCTTTTTGTTTGTCTTTCTTTTGTTCCGTAATATAGCATCCATCGGCATCGAGTCCCTCCCGGAATCACCAGAGTCGGTTCGTTCACTTTCCATTGTGATTCTCATAGTAGGCAGCCATTGACATTATTAAGCGACTGAATAGAATATCTCTCGACAATTCATATCCAAGACTCTTATCTGGAGCACTTACTGCTTCGCCTATTCACTTAGTGCATCCCAGTGTGCGATTCTCAACCCCGCGGGCTCGTCGCACTGAATCACTATTCTCGCCAGTCTAGCCCCCATCAATTACCATCAATGGCCCCCGCAAAGCGACGCCGCGACGAGTCACTTCACGACGACGATGACGACTTCTCTCACCGGACACAATCCAATGGACGTGCCCCGGTTACAGAGCCCGACGACGCCGAAGAACAAGACGACGCCCATAGACGAGTGCGGAATGGTACACCACCAAGAACACAGTACGAATTGCTTCGCGACAGAAACTTTGAACATCTGCAACATGAAGAACTCGACGATAGAGCAGCTACACAACAAGTTCTCGGTAGACCTGTTAGATCAGGTCCGAATAAACCGGCAGATAATGGAATCATTGAGTCAGTCACGTGTTGTAACTTTATGTGTCATACCAAGTTACACGTAGAGTTGGGCCCGCTCATCAACTTTGTGGTGGGTGAGAATGGTAGTGGTAAGAGTGCCGTTTTGACAGCTCTGACACTGTGTCTGGGTGCCAAGGCTAGTTCGACCAACCGTGGTAGCAGCTTGCGAGCTTTTATCAAGGAGGGACAGGACCAGTCTATGATTCAGGTACAATTAAAGAATCAAGGTCCCGGCGCGTATCAACCTGATGTATTTGGAGAGTCCATCATTGTTCAACGGTTGTTCAGCAAGACTGGCACTTCTGGTTTCCGGCTCAAGGGTACGAAGAGTAACAAGACAATTTCCACAAAGCGTCAAGCTATCGATGAGATTGTGGAACACTTCTGTCTTCAGGTCGACAACCCATTGAACGTTCTATCTCAAGATAATGCCCGTCAATTCCTCAACTCGGCGACCCCAGAGCAGAAGTACAAGTACTTTGTACAAGGTGTACAACTGGAAACTCTCGATCACGACTACAAACTAGTAGAAGAGATTCTCGAGAATATCGAAGAGAAGCTCCACGCGTATGATGGTCACCTTGACAAGTTAAAAAAGGAGGCTGACAAGGCCCATCGTCTGGCTTGTATTGTTCGTGAACACGAAACCATGCGCGCAACATTACGTGTTCTCCGAGGACGTCTGATTTGGTCTCAGGTTGTGGAGGAGGAAGACAAGTGCGCAGAGATCGAAGAAAAGGTTGCCGCTCATGAACAGAAAATAGAAGACCTGCAGTCTCATCTAGAGTCACAGATCGCTTCTATTCAATCATATATCGATAGCATTGAACGGTCTCGAGAACAGCTGGAATCTGCCAAGACAGATGCGGCAAACTTTGACGCTACGGTTGAAGCGGTGGAGAAGGAGTACAGAGCACTTCTGGATGATCGTCGACAACTCACTTTGGAGGAAAGAACGGTCCGCGGTAACTGGGAACAGGCCAGGTCTGATGTCACGGCAATCAAGGCGTCAATTGCTTCGGAAGAAAGCCGAATCAGTGCAACGACTGGTGATGCACGGAATCTCAAGCAACGGGAGTTGGAAAAAGTCAAGCAAAGCCATTCGGATGCGAAGCAGGAAATCCAGGAACTCCGGCAACAACGTCCGGATCTTGTTCAGGAACTCAACGCCGCCAAGCTCGATGTACAGGAGGCCAGGGACAATGTTGAACGCAAGAGAAGACAGGTGCATGGTGTACAGGGCGAGATTTCTAAGCTTAAACAGTCTAATGGTAACTGGTTGGATGCTTTTCCACCAAACGTCAAGCGCCTTCAAGACGCTATTGCTAAGGAGACAAGATGGCAGCAAAAACCTATTGGGCCTGTTGGTCGTTTGATCTCTCTTAAGCTTCCAGAATGGTCTTCGATTCTCGAAAAGTTTCTTGGTCAGACGCCCAATGCCTTTATCGTCACTACCAAGGCTGACATGGACCGTCTTCGTCATCTCATGGATACATGTAATGTGCGCTCTTGTCCCATCATCAAGACTTTTCCTCAGCGTCTCGATACCACGGGAAAGGAGCCTGCCGATCATTTTGATACCATCTTACGTGTCCTTTCATTTGATGACGCGCGTGTGCGTGATTTACTGATCATGAACCACTCTGTTGAACAGGTTGTTCTCATCAAAAAGCGTACAGAAGGTGAAGATATCATGTTCTCGGATAGAAAGCCAAACAACATTAGCGCTATTCTGTGCTTCCACGACAACCCAGACAAACGTGGCGAGGGTATCATGTTACAGTCTAGGAACAGTAACCATAGTTCTAGCCCTATGGACCGGTTCAATGGCAGTCCTCGTATGCAGTCTGATGCTAAATCACAGTTAGAGGAGCGTGTTCAGTTACTTGGTCAACTTCAAACTGACTTACGGACGGTCCAGGAAGAGCTGCAAGGCAAACAGACCGATTTAAACAACGTTACGCGGAGAATTGAAGAGCTTGATAGTACCATTGACGACAAGGAAGATGAGTTGCGCCGGATTGCCAACAAAATATCGGATCTGGAACTTGAAATCGATCAGTTTGATGGTACCGACGTCAAGCTTCGCGCTTTGAAGGAACGTCTCCGTGATGCTGAAGAATCAGTAGAACACAACGGTACGCAGTATGGTCAACTTCACATCAAGGTGGACGAAGCTTCGGCAAAGATTCAAGAGATGAAACCTTTGGTGGAGCAAAAGCAGCTTGAGAGGAAGGACTTTGATGCCAAGGTACGGAAGTACGAAAGCCGTATAAACAGCACCAATGATGCACTGCGTCTCTGCCAAACCACAAAGCTTGAGATTCAAGGCAATGTCACGCGAGAAACTGAAGAACGTGATCGTTTCAAGCGGTTATTGACCGCCCATAAGGACCAGTTGGCCGCCAAGGATGCTGCAGCACGCGACCTGTATCCCGAACGAGTCGAAGTTCCAGAGGGCGAAACTTTCCCTATGATTCAGGCCAAGTTCCAATCTCTACGGAAGCGACTTCAGGATGTGATGTCCAGATTGGGCGATTCACCTGAGGTGATTTGCCAGAAAGAAGTGGAAACCATGGACAAGTACCACAAAACCAAGGAAGTTATGGATGAGTTAGTCAAGATGCAGAAGCTCATGCGGAAGTCACTGGCCGAGCGCATTGAGCGTTGGCGGTACTTCCAGCGTTATCTGTCTGCCAGAACTCGTGTCAACTTTTCGTACCTGCTCAGTGAACGTGGTTTCCGCGGCAAGATGATCATTGACCACAGAAGCAAGGTACTGGTTCTTCAAGTCGAGCCTGACGAGCACCGCCAAAGCAGTAAAGGTCGCAACACCAACACACTGTCTGGTGGTGAAAAGTCTTTCTCGTCGGTGTGTATGTTGCTGTCGATTTGGGAGGCCATGGGTTCTTCTATTCGGTGCTTGGATGAGTTTGATGTTTTCATGGACAACGTCAACCGTGCTATCAGTACAAACATGCTGGTAAGTTTATTTTCTGTTTTGTTTGTACCAATGTATGTTGCTAACCTTGTTTTATAGATCACTGCGGCTCGTCGCTCAGTTTCACGTCAATACATTCTCATCACGCCCAATGCAATTGAGGGTCGTGCTGAACTTGACAAAGATGTCAAGATCATTCGTCTTACTGACCCAAGACAACGGCGGATTACACAGATGATGTAATATCTTTCTATCTATACCACTTTGTTTGTTTTGATTTTTTCGTACATTCGCCTCATGGTGGGTTCTATTGTTAGCCGTGGCGTTTTGGGGGAGGCTTGGCTGGTCTTTTCTTTTTTTCATTTTGGGGGCCAATCACTACTATGTAACTGGATTTTGTTTTAGATTTATTCATAAAATAATACATGATGATGGTGATACACTGGGCATAGCCCTTCAGAAATTCTCGCTCTCCTATTACCAACCTATACTCTAACTCCCTTGCTTCTAAGCACATTAAAGGCAGCATTGAGAGTGAATCCAGCATACTGTCCTACTGAGTCAACGATGCCACCAGCCCGCGAAGTTTCCGTGAGCCTCCGCTGTAAAAAGTTGCGAGTCTCGCTGAAATCGGGCGAACGATCGTTGGTCATGAAAAGCTCAGCTGAAGCATAGATGACGCCGAGGGAGCCACGCTTGGTGTACCATGAGGGGTCAGTTGATACATCACCAGCCAGGAAGTAGATGTCATCGCAAAGAGCCCGGAGTTCCTTCATTGAAGCCGGAATATATGATGGTTGCGCCATTAGGGCCAAAGCCTAACATCCGGTGTGGTTAATATGTTTGCGCTTAGTTATATTACGATTGCGATAGCTTACATCTTGCCACTTGTGGATGACTTCCCGGTTCTCCTGGAGACGCTCCCATGTCAATCTCTCAACCTTTTCACTAACACTCGCCGATCCAGCCTCCGTAGCAATAGCCTTAGCCTTGTCCGTCAGCGCCAACCGCTTCGTTACCAGGTGATATCTCACCAGCGCGAACGCTCCATCAGCAATAGCAGCTGCCGTGATATCAGGGAACCCGGCGTCGCGCGCACCCGCTGAGATCGCCTCGCTGGTGAAGCCGTGCTCGGGAACATGCTTGTAGGCTGAAGAAAGAATCTTGGACTCCGTGGTGGAGAATGGAGAAGCTGGAGATGGGTGGTCGTACGAGTGGTAAAGACGGACGGCTGGGATGGTCGTCGGACGGGGAATGCCGGTGCTAAGACGGAGGACGGAGCGGCGCATTGGTGTGAGCATGGCGGCGGTTGGGGTACTTTTGGTAAGTAATTAATAATGAACGGACAACAGGTAATTCCGGCGATGGACGGAAGCCGGTTACAAGCTTTTTGGTCAAGATCCCGGATGTGAAGTGGGGCGTGCAATAAGGGTAGATAACCCTACTATACTACAAAGTGACATTCAAGTCTCCCTCCCTAACCAAGCTCATCAAACAGGAATTAGTGTTTATGCGAAATGTTACTGCAATTCTAATTCAATGCAATGCCTACATAAGGGATACCCAGGGTTAGCACGTTATTCAAAGGCTTTTTCCCTAATGCGGGAAGCTTTAAATCGCGCGCTTTCCCAGAAGAAGCCTAAAAGACGAATTCCTTCCCATAGAAAGAGGACTACAGGGTTCTACAGGTCATGTTTAGAAGTCCACGCGCCTGAATTCGCGGGCGTTGCTCCTGCATCTTTTCCCACCTGTCAACAAGGCTGCATTCTATTTTCCATTTTGACATCATTGAGATTCCTGGCTTGTGCGTGACCAATCAAGCATTTCTGCAACGCGTTTTTGCACATCAATTAGAGTTTTATTTTCTCTCTCTCTCTTTCATCGATTGCATTTTCGCTTCTTTTGTTACTTTTGGTGATACTCCGTTCAACCGCGATCGCCTCTACAAAGGTATGTTACAGCCCATTCACAAATACTTCCCAATTGTTTTCTTTGTCTATATCCTACAGTCGTCTTGTTTCCCTCAAGACAAATGAATCCCGGGGGTTGACTGAGAGAGAGCATGTGCGACAGAGTCGCAGCTGCACCGAGAAGATGGCCGGTCATTGATCTCGTCCCGCACCTCGCATAATACCACATAGCACGGCACGGCACGACCCGTCATTACACAATCTCGACAACCCGCGAGACAGTCATCCGACCTCTTTGTATGCACCGAAACGTCATTTTTGTCGCTGGAATCACGCTGGAAAATGGGCGGGCATATGGGCGGACAAATGAAGACTGGCAAAGGGACGGTGTTGTTGCTGCTGCCGATGTCATGGAGTATGGCAGATTGACTCAACTGGACAGTGTGGAAACATACAACTTGCGGCAATCGTGGGATGGACGACCGGCTGAAAATGGGTCCGTTTATGATTTGGTTGGCAGACTGGCTAGTGACGGTGAAAGGGCCTGGTCTTTTTTTTGCGCAGATTAACACACCCGGTTGTGTCGGGGGATGGTTGGCCTTGCTTGTGTGCTTGCTTCGGGGGATCTGGAGGTCGCGTGGCATATTGGCATTCTATGGGCTTGACAGACATATACTGGAGTAGTGGTGCAATACTCTTTGTTGCTGCGTCTTGTGGCTGGGGCCGCCTAACACAGAGTCTTGTATGCTGGCCCTTTTGAGGCTAGGTAACAAGACTGGTGTTTGATACCTATCAGTTGCTGGTGCTTCGACGAGTGTATGGCCAGGCCTACACACACTGAGAATAGAGAGTGTGGGCCAGTTTTCCTTTCTATACCAAATCCATGATGAACCTTGACAAAACCTGTTTCCACCCAGTTTCTCTTCTTTTTTTACACTTGTTTCTTTTGGCATCTGTTGGGCTACTTTTCATCTCAAGATGGAACAGTTTGGTGGCTTGTCGTTTTTATATTCTCGAGGGTGACAGTGATTCAGAGGCTTCAGTGTTGGAAAGTTCCAATGGGATGTTTGACTGCGAGGAGGTTGCATTACATGGTCCCAGTTTATCGGGGCATTCTGCAGGTCGGGGACCACAATTCCGCACTCGGGTCATGCCTGTGTGACACCAGGTATATGTCTACGGAGTGTTGGTTTTGTGGTAGGTGATTCCATGACAGCGTCATGGTGGCTTTCTTTCGAAGCAGCCACCCACACATTCGTTGACTACGTTGCTTATCTATCTCGAGCAGTCTCGATCACAGTCACAGCCAACTGCACACATATGCCCGACGGGAGTGGTTCTGGCTGCATATGGCATAGTCTATTGCCATACTCGCGCACTGTCATTGTGTGATACAACGGTTATTAGTTTATATGCAGCCCATAGGAAACTTGACGACGCCTCCTCTGTCATGGTGTATTTGACGGCCACATTGGTGGATGTTTCTAGCCTCTTTGCAGCAAGTACATCCGCGGGAATTGGGTTTGATTCCCGGTGCTATGTGGCTTAGGCTGAGAATGATGCCATGTCACGAGTTGGTCGCTTCGACGGTCTTTCTATGTCTGCAGCCGCCGCCTCTCCCTGCATTCATCCTTGCAGTGGAGACGGTTGTTTTGTTTGTACACCTGTTGTGTGGGCCACCATGTGTCTCTGCTTGTCTTTTACGCTGCTTATTCCTTCCTGTTTCGATTGAAACTCATAGTTACGCCGTACATTCACCCGTCAATGAAGCAACTAACACGTCATTATAGAATTCTCCTGTTACGCAGTTTGGCTTTCTTTCTGCCATTCACCTAGCATCCGTCTGTGGTGCTTTCTTGGGTCAGATATACAACCTCTCGACTTGTTTCCTTACTGCTAGAACATACAGCAGATTTCATCATGGGTAAGTACACCTCATTGCTTGGATTTAAAAGCATCCAAACATCCAAACATCGTTACTCTGCTCGGCCCTACAGATCTGTACTTCCTTGCGCATAACCTACCTCGTGCCTAGTACATAGCCGTATCATTGCCCTCATGGACCCGCATAGTTGCTGCCCCCAAGACATGAAATGTCGGAGGCTATGGGCGTCCGACTGATATACTTCACCCTGGTCTATTGCAACCTCATTGGATGTTGGATTTGGCCAAGGTATTGGACACTCAGCGTGTAACGACCTAGAATCAGAACCGGCGTATTGTTTGCTGGCCATACACCATCTACACCGCCCAACTGCATAATGAAGTCCACACCCACACATATGCAATATCACAACATGACCCAATGACAGCACAATATCGTCATGAAGGCGATGTGCCACATTGGCTGCTTCCGTGGATGCGTTGTGTCTTGAGTTGTTGGACATATCTAAGAGGTAACAAAGTGTTGGTGAATCTTTTGTCAACCGTGACAAGCGTCTGGTTGTATGGTGGGCAAACTATATAAATATAGACACCAGCGCTTGTTCTATATCCAATGTTCAGCCAGCTGTACTGACAGTGCGGTCACTTTACGCTTCTTCACGCTTACTACGTTTGGTTGGGGATATCTCAAGGTATTTGTAATGTCTTGATAGAAGCTATACTTGCCCTTCTTCTTGCCTACAGAGTTCAGAAAAACTTTGGACACGTCGGCCTCTCGCTGTTTGCCGCCCTGTCCTGCTCGAGTGACGGTTACAATGGCCCCGGTTTTGGTAGTACCATGTTTGCCGCACATGTTGCGTTATGAAAGACTGCATGCCAGCCCCCGAAACAGTGTGGCAATGATTGAGCTTACTTGACTCGATTGTTTCTGTAGCTGTCTACTGGCAAGAAGCCTCAGTTCCGAGTGATGTTCACATGTGGGCTGTAACCCCAGCTTTGGTTCCCGACTGGGTTAGTTACCCTGATGTCTTGGTTCATATTCGAGCTCCTTGTGTGTGTGGGTGGATCCACGAGTTTCAAAATCCGGGACGTGGTGGATTTGTGATTTCAACCAGAGTTGCCGTTTTTATCAACCATGAGTTGTTCAACTGCGCACATACACAATTTGGATCGGATATCGGTTTCATGAGTTTCTTTACTTCTGGCTTGTTCCCTTTTGTCACTTTTTACTTTTACACTATTCTTTTGATTATAACGTGATTGATTAGCCAGAGCTTGCTTTTGCTAACACCCCTGACTAGCTGACTCTGTCGATAACTACCGGCCTGTAAGTGAAGCACCAATCCGGAGATGTCTACCAAATTTCCAAGGTTGCATGATATTGCAAAGGTCAGCCGGAGTTATAGCCCTAAAAAGGTTGTTGTTGGGAATGTGACGTACACATCCTAAGCCCTTGGAATATGGACATACTGGCTGACCTTTGATCATATTGTTCGGTTCACTAATAACAATATAGTCTGCCCCTGTTGACTCTCGTGGGAGATCTCGGTCCCCTCGCCGTGACCGTTCGCGTTCCCCCGGTAGAAACGGACGTCGTCGGTCTTTTTCTCCTCGCAGTCGCTCGCGCGGTGACCGCAGCGCTAACCGTGACGATTACCGTCGCAACCGTGATCGCTCGCCCATTCAGCAGGGTGGTGGTTCTGGCAGCAACTACGGCGGTGGCCAAAACTTTAACAGATTTGACGAATCGCGTCCTCCTCGTGATTCTATGATCAACAACATGCGCGACAACTCGCAACAGGATCGCCGTGTGTACGTCGGTAACCTGGCGTACGACGTCAAGTGGCACCAGCTTAAGGATTTCATGAGACAAGGTAAGTAGCACGGGATAATAGTTTTGCATTGAAGTTTGTTTGACTAACATGATGTCCTTCAATACAGCCGGTGAAGTTCTCTTCGCTGATGTTCTTCTCCTGCCCAACGGCATGTCGAAGGTGGGCACTATTGTTTGATGGCTAGGATTTTGGTCTTTTGCCTTTTTTACCCTTTCCTTTTCTCCTTTGCTCTTCCCCTTTACCCATTGTTTTCGCACATGTTTTTTGATGGAACTGTTGAATTGACGGACTGGAATAATAACCTTGTTTTTGGGATTTGTAGGGATGCGGGTAAGTTTGGTCCGTCGCAGAGACGAGAACCCCTTTGGCCTCAAGTGCGCATGAGCCCCACACTAACACACTGTTTAGTATTGTTGAGTACGCTACTAGAGAACAGGCCCAGAATGCCGTGCACTCTTTGAGCAACCAGAACCTTATGGGTCGGTTGGTTTATGTGCGCGAGGTAAGTCATCTGTTTCCGATTAAGTGGGCATATCGAGCTGGACTGACATTTTTACTTTTTCTTAGGATCGTGAGGCTGAACCTCGCTTCTTGAACTCCAACTCCGGCCGCGGTGGCGGTGGCGGTGGTTTCCAGGGTGGCATGCAGCAGGGCGGATTCGGTGGTGGCCACGGTCACATGGGTGGTGGTCCCCCCAATACCGCTGGCCGTCAGATTTACGTCAGCAACGTAGGTTTTCTAAGCTTGTTGATGTACTCTACGAAATGTCACTAACTGTTGTCTTAGTTGCCGTATGCTATTGGCTGGCAAGACTTGAAGGATCTGTTCCGTCAGGCTGGTAAGTTTGAACCCCTTCACATGTTGACCCAGACACAGGATTCTAACACGACATATAGCCACTAACGGCGCTGTTCTTCGTGCTGATATCCAGATGGGCCACGATGGTCGCCCCAAGGGATCTGGTATTGTTGTTTTCGAAAGCGCCGAGGACGCGCGCAATGCCATCCAGCAGTACAACGGCCACGAGTGGCAGGGCCGTCACATTGAGGTTCGCGAGGACCGTTTCGCCGGCCATGGCCCTGGTGGTGGCTTCGGTGGTCGTGGTGGCCCCATGGGCTTTGGCGGCCGCGGCGGCTTCGGTGGCGGCTTCGGCGGTCGTGGTAACTTTGGCGGCAACTTTGGTGGCCGTGGTGGTTTCAACGGCGGTTTTGGTGGTCGCGGAGGCTACATGGGCGGCATGGGCGGTATGGGTGGCATGGGAGGAGGCATGGGCGGTCCTGGCCACATGGGTGGTCACGGCGGTCATGGTGGCCACGGCGGTCACGGTGGTCACAATGGCGCTCCTCACGGAAACCACGGTGCCCCCGCTGCGGCTGCTCAGCCCAACCCCTTCACGGACTACGCTACGTCGGGCACAGAGCGTTGCGAGACGATCTACGTCAAGAACCTTCCTTGGTCCACTAGTAACGAGGATCTTGTTGATCTGTTCATTACTATCGGAAAGGTTGAGCAGGCCGAGATCCAGTACGAGCCTAGTGGCCGCTCGCGTGGCACCGGTGTCGTTCGGTTTGATAATGCTGAAACTGCCGACATTGCCATTACCAAGTTCCAGGGTTACCAATACGGTGGCCGTCCCCTTGGTCTGAGCTTTGTTCGGTACCTCAACCCCAATGCGCCGGCCGGTAACACTCCTTCAATGAGTGAGTCTGCTGCTGCTGGTATGGGCAGCGCCCCAACTGCCATGGATACTGACCCCGTTGGTACTGCGAGCCAAGACCAGATCCTGTAGGGCAGCCTGCCTGGTCCGATGAACCTCGATTGCGTTGCATAGATTCCGCTGGCTTGTGCCACGACGTCTATGGTTTTGTTGATGACTTCCTTTGTCATGAGGAGTGTCATTTTTTTGTTGTCCTTTTACCTTGGTCTTGTTTCAGTGCCTTTTGCTTTTCCTTTGCTCTTCATGGTTGCCTTACCGCTTGCATTGTTGTTTTGCTTGAACACAGTTGATTTGGATTGCTTGTTTTGTCGTCTTTTTTTCTTCACTGGTCTTTTTACGTGGTTCTGTCTTCTGATTGGGAGTTCGGTTTCATTATCGTATCTCTGCTGCTCGGTATGTAGGATATGTCCTGTTGGTCAAGGAAATCAGTAACGCTCGTCGTTGTGAAATATCAATACTAGATATTGTTGATGAGGGGACATGAGGAGATAGATTAATTACTGGAGTTTGTTTGTGTTGCTATTTTCTTCGTTTTAGTTCATTTTATAGAAAATTGCTTGTTTCGAGTCCACAGCTATGTTTGGTGATGATGTTTTACTGTTCTATTTGGTGGGTATCAACGAATTGGATTTTGGTCCGACGTAGTAATCTTAACTCCGTCAATGACAAGCCCTCCTATTTATGCAGTCGTCTTCTTCTTCTTTCCCTTGCTTTTCTTCTTGCTGCGATCTCTTGGTTTCAATGCGACCATTCCACTTTTGCAGATATCAATGTAACGGACATAGAAGCTTTCCAAGTCCTCGGGTTGCACAATTGTTGACAACTTGGACTTTTCCTTGCGATCGTTCTTGCCCTTTCCGTTGGTAGCACGAATGATCAGAGGAAGTGGCTTGTCTGGGGAAACATCGGGTGTTGGGTTTTCATCGGATGGTGGGGTTGGAGTAGTTCCGTACGTCACTGGGTATATAGTGTTAGTTTAGAGGAAGGCGCGGATGATGTTAGTGAGAGACAAGAACTTACGGCGCTTCTGTACTAGGTAGATGGAACCGTGGTCTTTGGGCTTTTTGGAGTCGAAGAGAGCAGCAAGCTGGGCGAAGAACTGTTGGTGGTGAAAGGTTAGTAGGGCGTTTATAATGTGAAGTTGTGGACTGGGGTCAAGAGACTTACATCGTCGTGGGACAAGTGTCCGGTCGCCATGGTTGCGGATGATGCGCGGTTGCCCGGTTGGGGAATTCAATCTATGACGTTGTTTTGCGACGTTGCAAGGTGGGTGGGATGTGCTATCAGATGCTAGAGGCCATGTTTAACCCAGATATGACACTAGGGTATGGCTTAATCAGACCCCACCATCCTTGTCGATAAGTCTGATAAGAGCGATAATGCAGGCATTTGGTAAAAAAGTTTGGAATTATTGAATGAATTGAGGGCGCAAAAGGGAACGACGAGACATACTCGAGGCATAAGTGGCCTATTATTTTACTTAATATTGTTACGAGGTTGTTAATAATGGCCATTGGCAAGCGGAAAATTGCGGAGAATGCCGAGGACTCGCGCAAAGCGAAGCTTCTGCGGAAGCAGATTGACGAAGACGACGCTGTGATTCGCGATCTTGAGAAGAAGCTTGGTATCAAGAAGAATCGCAAGTCGGTTCCTAAAGCGTTCAAAGATGACGGGCTAGAGGACTTGTTTGGAGCGGATTTCGACAATTCTGGGGATGAGGGAGGTGCGGAGGATAAGTCGAAGCAGAAATCGGAGTATGAGGATTTCTTGGCGGAGAAGAGAGCGAGAGCTGGAGGGGTTCAGGCTTTTAGGCCGAGAAGGAGGGAGGTTGAGAAGGAAGAGGAGAAGGAGGAAGGTGGTGACGATGATGAGGGGAGTGAGGATGACTTTGGTGGATTTTCTGATGATGATGGGGGCGAGGACGAAGACGAAGACGACGATGACGAAGAAGATCTCGACCTTGAAGGCCTCGACGAATTGGCTGCCGACGATGATGAACTCGACTCAGATGATTTCGACTCAGTATCCGGCGATGACGAAGACGACCACGACGACGAAGAAGACAACGGTCCTAAAGTTCGCGAAAACCCATATGTTGCGCCTACCACCGGCCGTGTAGTCGGGAAATATATCCCCCCTTCTCTCCGCCAATCTGCCCTCGGTGTCTCAGAAAAGGAACAGCGGATACAACGTCAACTTAACGGATATCTCAACAAGTTGTCCGAGTCCAATATGATGGGTATCTTGAAAGATGTCGAGAAGATCTATGCGGATAATGCACGTGGTGATGCGAATAATGCGCTTATTTCGGCGCTTATGTCGCAGGTGTGTAACCCGGCTACTTTGCCAGATACCTTTTATATCTTGACTGCTGGGTTTGCGGCAGCTGTCTATAAGGTTGTTGGTGAGAGTTTCGGGTCTCAGCTGGTTACCAAGGTGGTGGAACTTTTTCAAAAGGAGTATGAGACTGCGAGGAATACGGAGGGTCAAGCATCTAAGCAGACGTCCAACCTGTTGACTTTTATGTCAGAGTTGTATGTTTTCCAGGTGGTTGGTTGTAACATGATCTTTGACTTTGTCAGGTTGTTACTTGAGGATATCACAGAGTTGAGCACAGAGTTGATCTTGAGAATTGTGCGTATGGCGGGTAAATACCTCCGAAAGGACGATCCACAGTCACTAAAGGACATTGTCAATGTCTTGGCATCACCAAGTCAAGCTAAAGACAACAAGGAAATGTCTGTCCGTACCAAGTTCATGATTGAGACTATCACCGACCTAAAGAACAATAAGCTCAAGGCTGGTGTACAAGAATCAGCTGTAGTCGCCGATTACGTGGCACGTATGCGCAGAATCCTCGGTGCTATGAACCAGCGGCGTTTGGCGGCTAATGGACCGATGCGATTTGGTTTACGGGATATCGCATTGGCTGAGACTAAAGGAAAGTGGTGGATTACAGGATCTAGTTACCAAGATCCACGAAAGGCGGAGGCTACGAAGAAGGCACTTGAGGCTATTGATGCTAAGAAGCAACAGACGACGACCGTTTCTGAAGATGCCGGATATGCGTCTACGGATAGTGAAGACTTTGAGTTTTGGTTGCCAGAAAATAAGTTGAGACAATTGGCTTTGGATATGGGTCTCAAGAAGGAAGTCCAGCAAAGTATCATGATTGCGATTGCTGGCGCAGCCAACTTGAATGATGCGGTCCTTCACTATAAGAAGCTTAATCTTAACAAGAACCATCGCACTGAGGTGGCTTTGGTTCTTCTCACATGTGCTTCGGGTGAACACCCATATAACCCATTCTACGCCGCTGTGGCTAAGAAACTTTCTTCCGATGGCCGTATTCGGTATGCATTTAAGAGTCAACTTCTGTCTATTTTCCGAAGACTAGGCGAGGCTCTCTTTGATGAGGAAGAAGACGGCGATGACGATACTCTTGGTCTTGAAGACGAGAGATTAGAAAATATTGGCGCTTTTGTTGGTACTTTGATTGTTGATGGNGGTGGCTTTGGTTCTTCTCACATGTGCTTCGGGTGAACACCCATATAACCCATTCTACGCCGCTGTGGCTAAGAAACTTTCTTCCGATGGCCGTATTCGGTATGCATTTAAGAGTCAACTTCTGTCTGTTTTCCGAAGACTAGGCGAGGCTCTCTTTGACGAGGAAGAAGACGGCGATGACGATACTCTTGGTCTTGAAGACGAGAGATTAGAAAACATTGGCGCTTTTGTTGGTACTTTGATTGTTGATGGGTCCATGTCATTACAGGCTCTCAAGGCTATTGACTTCCCGACTATGCAAAAGAAGAGTAGTGTGCTTGTCAAGAGTATCTTGAAAGCAGTCTTTGCTGAGGCTGTTCGTGCTGGTAAAGTAAAGGATCATCGCGGTGAAAGACGAGGTCCTGAAACTACGATATTAAAGGTGCTTAAGGATGTAAAGGCTACCGAGATGTCTGGTAGTCTGCAGTACATGTTTGCCAAGATGATGAAATCTGGAAAACTCACCAAGTCGGAAAAGGACGCCTGTGTGTTGGCAAGAACTGCCTTGGAACAACAGAACATGTAAATATCTACATACAACATAGAAACGTATAATACCATATCTCTTTGTGCATCAATCAATCCTCATAATCATGAACTGTGGCGTTAAAGCTCTCTAATCTGTCCAAAACGGAAGTTCTTGCCTTACTGCGGCACCCATTGCCCAACCGGAAGAATCATATGTGGCGTCGGCTCTCAAAGTGTGGCAAAAGCGCTTCGCCTTGACAAAATCCGGCCTGATTTAACAGAAGGAGCAAGAAATGCGGGAATGGTCGGGATTAATGGGTAAAGGCGGTCCCGCCTACCGTTTTTGCCAAACATGCAGGGCTGTACTTATTTGTTCTGTACTATGTACTGGAGCCATGACTTTTGGAGGGGCAGTTTGAGAAGACAGGACCAGGACCAGTTTTTTTTCGTACTTTTTTTTTTTGCCGCTTGTATAGAATAGGGTGGACACCTGAATATAGTGGCTGCAAGCATTGTAAGCAGGCTGTTTGCCAAGCTAGACCCTGTCGTAACCAGTGGATCTTGGCCCTGGAAAAACGGGCCTTGACGGAGCTTGTTCAGCGCTTCTGGTGGACTTATCATGGGGCTTGTATGGCGCTGTAGCGCTGGAAAGCGAAAGTAACACGGTGCCAAATAGAGCTGGCAGAATTTCATTTGACACTGGGTATTGGCCAAGCTGGCCCTGGAACTCTCTGGCCCGCGACGTTTTTCCCTCGCTATTAGTGAAAGCTCTCTTTCACGTCCGCCCCTCTCGCCTGCTTTTGCTTGCCTTTCCCTTCCTCTGATTCGTACATCTCCACATTCTGTCTTTGTCTCTTGTCCATCTTTATACGACGAGCATATCTCGTTTTTTTTTTGTTATTTCTTCTTTTTAGTCACAATGTACAGCCGCTCACTAGCCCGCGTGGCCCCTTCGGCTTTCAGACAGTCTGCGTGAGTCAAGATCCTGTTACCCGCCTGTCTTGGAAAAGCACCCCGCCACCACCCGGTTCCGTAGCCGTTGCCGCCACGTCGCCGGCCGGGTCCAATTGCTCCGCGAAAAAAAAAAGTTGCCAAAAAATAAATTCACGGAGCACTTTGGCCGGGTTCCGGTCGGGTGTTACCCCGAGGAATATCGGGATAGCATGGCGCATTATTGGCCTGATGGATACTACTGGCTTTTGGTGTCGGGCTAGAACTTCCCTCATTGGAACCATGTTACTGACTAGAATCAAAATCATAGTGTTGCCCCTTCTTCCAGATGGACGCGCATGTACTCTTCTGCCACTGGTATGTCGTCAATCCGAACCACATGATTGGCTATCGTTCCCATCGCCAATTCGTCTTCTATCCCAGTCGCTACTATCTAAACCGACAACTAACACGCATCTCTCCGTCATAGAGCAGAAGGACCTTGTCATCATTGGTGGCGGTGTTGCCGGTTACGTCGCCGCTATCAAGGCCGGTCAGGAGGGCCTCAAGGTACGAATTACTCCCCATCTAGCGCAAAGCTGTTGTCCGGATCGTCAACGCCGCTTATAAATCGGCATTCACTGCACCTCGGCTATCTCTTTTTTTTGCTATATCATTGTTACACAAGCACGGCGCAAACTAACCCGCGATATTTCCGTCTTCTCAGGTCGCCTGCATTGAGAAGCGTGGCACCCTCGGTGGTACCTGCCTCAACGTTGGTTGCATTCCCTCAAAATCGCTCCTGAACAACTCTCACCTGTACCACACTATTCTCCACGACACCAAGGGCCGTGGTATCGAGGTTGGTGATGTTAAGCTTAACCTTGCTGGTCTCATGAAGGCCAAGGAAACTTCGGTCGGTGGTCTTACCAAGGGTATTGAGTTCCTCTTCAAGAAGAACGGTGTCGAGTACATCAAGGGTACCGGTGCTTTCGTCAACGAGAACGACATCAAGGTCAAGCTCAACGATGGTGGTGAGCAGGTTGTCTCTGGCAAGAACATTCTGATTGCCACTGGTTCCGAGGCTACCCCCTTCCCCGGTCTGGAGATTGATGAGGAGCGCGTCATCACCTCTACTGGTGCCCTGTCCCTCAAGGCCGTCCCCGAGAAGATGATCATTGTTGGTGGTGGTATCATTGGTCTTGAGATGGGTTCCGTCTGGTCCCGTCTTGGTGCCAAGGTCACCGTTGTTGAGTTCCTTTCCCAGATCGGTGGTCCCGGTATGGACTCTGAGATCTCCAAGTCTGCCCAGAAGCTCCTGAAGAAGCAGGGCATTGAGTTCAAGCTCGGCACCAAGGTCGTTTCCGGTGACAAGTCTGGCTCCAAGGTCAAGCTTGAGGTTGACTCCGCCAAGGGTGGCAAGCCCGAGACCCTTGAGGCTGATGTTGTCCTCGTTGCCATTGGTCGCCGCCCCTACACCGGTGGTCTGGAGCTCGAGAACACTGCCGTTGAGAAGGACGAGCGTGGGCGCGTTATTGTCGACTCTGAGTTCCGCACCTCGGTTCCCCACATTCGCTGCGTTGGTGACGCCACCTTCGGTCCCATGCTGGCCCACAAGGCTGAGGAGGAGGCCGTCGCTGTCGTCGAGCACATCACCAAGGGTCACGGTCACGTCAACTACGGCGTCATCCCCTCGGTCATGTACACCCACCCCGAGGTTTCTTGGGTTGGTCAGTCCGAGCAGGAGCTCAAGGCTGCCGGCACCCCCTACAAGGTCGGTACCTTCCCCTTCTCGGCCAACTCCCGTGCCAAGACCAACCAGGACTCTGAGGGTATGGTCAAGATTCTTGCCGACCCCGAGACCGACAGACTACTGGGTGTTCACATCATTGGCCCCAACGCCGGTGAGATGATTGCCGAGGGTGCTCTTGCCCTGGAGTACGGTGCTTCTACCGAGGACATTGCCCGGACGTGCCACGCTCACCCTACCCTTTCCGAGGCCTTCAAGGAGGCTGCCATGGCTACCCACGGCAACGCCATCCACTTCTAAGCTAGTGGTTGACGTGTTGTGTTTTTTTGAAGTTTCTTTCTGCCTGATACCATTATTGTTTTTGGGGCTTTCTGGCGATATAAGAGGGCCGGTTTGTTCTAGACATGGGGTATTTGGCGTGTTAACATAGAAGGCAGTGCTTGGCTGCGAATAATTGTACAATGACTTTTGATTATATGCTCCCAACAAGATGGATTGCGTGTTTTTGTAGAAAATGTGACAGTGATGTGGGGTTTGGAGATGTGCGCCGGGAATCAATAGTTTTTGTTATTTCCATAAGCGAATAGACGGTATTTAAAAGCTAGCCTAGGCGGGGTAGAAGATTCCACCGGCTATATCGTGCATGGTTGAGTAAATCCGGTGATTAAGTGGTAATCTGTGTTCAGAGTTTCTATATCCAAAGGAAAGCAAAGGTATGGTGGGTGACAGCCACATCACAGTTTTGATATGTTGGTTCTGGGGTTATATAGGGTTACATAGATACGATGGTCTCAGAAGCAGACAATGCACATATTTAGAACTCTACAGATGATCAAAGTTTGGAAAACGAAAACACAAACATGTAATTCAAATTAGGGTTCATGCATTATAACGACAAGAGGCGGATGGCGGAAGCAATCAAGAAGGAGTCGGGAGGCTGGATGTGTGTAAAAGGGGACATTGAAACTTTGACGTTTTTTGATAGTAGTAGTAGTGGCAGTAACACTTCATGACCTTATTTAGTCAGGTGGTCGTCTGGCTATATTAAGTTAGTCGGTTGTTGAAATCGGCCTCTGTCTTACTTGGTTCCTGTTCGGTCCAGATTTTAGCATTTACACACGTGTCGTACACACTTGAGAAGAATAGATGGCGAGCAAAAAAAAACTTCAATGGGAACACAATTGTGTTTAGGTTGCCCAACAATTGGAACCCTAATATACCCTGAATGATGTTTGTAAGGCATTCACTTGTGGGTTCGGAAGGTAGCCGAATCTTTGTACGAAGGGGGAACGAATGGGGATTTTTGTTTAGGCAACCATATAATAGATGAAAATAAAGATGGTAAAGGGGCAACTACATATGTACGTTTTTGTAGTCTGTGTGTGTATCGCTAAGACGTGGGGTTGGGAAAATATTGTAAGGATGTGTGGAATGTTGTTTGAATTTATACGATACCACGGACTTTTTGACCCGTTGCTTACTTGCATGATGATATGTGTTAGTTGAGACTTTGATTGTTAAAAGAGGGAGAAGAATAAAGTATGTATACAGACAGGTGGTTTCCAGAATTCGTATATCCAACCGAACGGACTATCTAGGCGGCCGAATTGATCATGGGAGCACCGCCACTGTTGCTTTCCGGTCCCGCCTGTTCGGTGCGAGAAATCGGATGAGGAGAACATGTTGTCAGACCATTGGCCCTTTTGTGCCGATGTATGTTTCAAGGTACACATACACGTATGTCTGTACAGGATTATCGGATAATACAATGGACAAAATCACGTGTGAGAGACTATTCAATTGTGATTGTAATCAAGTAAAAGGAAAGAACAAACGTGGAAAAGGATGTCGTATTCTTATCCACCATGATAGTATTTANGTTGTTTGGATTTATACGATACCACGGACTTTTTGACCCGATGCTTACTTGCATGATGATATGTGTTAGTTGAGACTTTGATTGTTAAAAGAGGGAGAAGAATAAAGTATGTATACAGATAGGTGGTTTTCAGAATTCGTATGTATATCCAACCGAACGGACTATCTAGGCGGCCGAATTGAACATGGGAGCACCGCCACTGTTGCTTTCCGGTCCCGCCTGTTCGGTGCGAGAAATCGGATGAGGAGAACATGTTGTCAGACCATTGGCCCTTTTGTCCCGTTGTATGTTTCAAGGTACATACACATACACGTATGTCTGTACAAGATTATCGGATAATACAATGGACAAAATCACGTGTGAGAGACTATTCAATTGCGATTGTAATTAAGTAAAAGGAAAGAACAAACGTGGAAAAGGATGTCGTATTCTTATCCACCATGATAGTATTTAATCATTCATCTTCCCAATGTAGTAATGTTCTCGGTCGCAGAAGCCGCCAATCTTATGTAGGATTGGGTTATTCCCCTGTCGGCATGTATGGACCAGAAGAGCAGGTGGAAACCGTGGAGAGAAAGAACAATTGTAAAAAAGAAAGAGCCGAACTAGATGGCGGGGTAAGGAAATATCATACATACATTGTTACTTTAATGGTATGGCTGTATATTTGGTCACTTGAGAACATCTTTTAGCCAGTCAGGACGCTCCGAACCTAAGCAATAGTTCTGTTCTTCTCAACCAATATCATGGTCAACTTGGCCTGCTAAACACTTGGCAACAGGGATGTTGACAGCGTGGACTGATGGAGGATCGTTCTTGTGGGTTGTGTTTTTGCCCCTCTATTTTATATGTATGTGCTACTGTGGTAGTCGATTTGTTCATGTACCGTGGCATTCCCACTTTCCTGGGGAAGGGACATATCTAGATTATCGACATTTTGAGATTATATGTTTCGTATGTACTTGCCTTGTTCTACTTGACTTTTTTGCTAGTCAGTATCAAGCTTCTTGCCTTGAAGTCCTCGTCTTGCTTCTAATCTACTCTTTTTTCACAANAACTTGGCCTGCTAAACACTTGGCAACAGGGATGTTGACAGCGTGGACTGATGGAGGATCGTTCTTGTGGGTTGTGTTTTTGCCCCTCTATTTTATATGTATGTGCTACTGTGGTAGTCAATTTGTTCATGTACCGTGGCATTCCCACTTTCCTGGGGAAGGGACATATCTAGATTATCGACATTTTGAGATTCTATGTTTCGTATGTACTTGCCTTGTTCTACTTGACTTTTTTGCTAGTCAGTATCAAGCTTCTTGTCTTGAAGTCCTCGTCTTGCTTCTAATCTACTCTTTTTTCACAAATCCTGGCTTGTTTGTCAAATTCGCATACATTGGCTTGACAGGTCTGTTCTCTCTCTCTCCCTCTTTTTTTGTCCTTCCTGGCTGTGCATGGCTCTAGGATGTTACTAGCTTTGGCTTAGCCGCAAGTAGTATATCGATTTGGATTGTGTCTCTTTTTCTCCATATATAGCCACGACGCCATCTGCTTGTCGCCAGATATTCTCGTCAGATCTTCCTCTTCTTCAAGTTTGTCGTTCATTACTTGCTTCTTTTTGTTCTGGATCTTGTGGGTTGACTTGTTGTTGGTTGTGTGTTTCATANCTAGCTTTGGCTTAGCCGCAAGTAGTATATCGATTTGGATTGTGTCTCTTTTTCTCCATATATAGCCACGACGCCATCTGCTTGTCGCCAGATATTCTCGTCAGATCTTCCTCTTCTTCAAGTTTGTTGTTCATTACTTGCTTCTTTTTGTTCTGAATCCTGTGGGTTGACTTGTTGTTGGTTGTGTGTTTCATATTCCTTCTTTATTACTGAGCTTGTGACTTTGACGAAACGCCCTTTGCTGTGGCGACTGGCGCATTTCTTGACTGGGTCTGGTACATATATAAACTGTGACCGCACGTCTATCCACTTACACACATTCGGACACCCTCGACTGTTATACAATAAAGCCACCGGTGGCTCCAAAACTACGCCAAGTACATTCATTCATAGTTTTGTTTTCTTCTACAATATGGCTTCGAAAACAGAAGCGCGCAAGCGTACAAGGGAATATCCCCTCATGTCGGTCGATGACATCAAGGACTTGATCGCCGAAGGCAAATCTATAGTCATATGCGAGAACTATGTCTTGAAGCTAGATGCTTGGATTCCTTACCACCCTGGTGGTGACTTGGCCGTTTATCATATGATTGGTCGTGATGCCACTGACGAAATGATTGCGTAAGTGTTCTTGTAGCTGTATCCGTTGTTTCCCCGTTTACTCCGGAATCTAACTTTCTTTTCTTCAAATTTCAGTCTGCACTCGCCTGAAGCCCGTGAGACATTTGCTCGCTTCCGTATTGGTCGCATTGAAGGCCATTGGGTGAATATCCTTCCTCCAATTCAAGGAGGTGTTTACCTTACCAGAGCCGAACAAGCAGAGAAATCTGCAGGACACACTTCTGGATCTGCCAGTGATAGCAGTTCTACCCCACCTTCACCTATTTTCGATACTGCAGACAAGGCTTCTGGTCTTCGTGGTCGTAGACCTGTTCGCAGTGAGGACGATGAAGACGACAAATGCCACACTCGTGATGCATCAGTATCCTCCATTGATGATGAGGAGTTGACTGTCCCCATGGACGGTATGACATATCTGGATATTGAGACCAAGAAGGCTATTTCCCTGGACCTTGAACAGTACCCTCCAATTGATGTTCAAACACAAGCTATGATTGTTGAGAAGTACCGGGAACTTNAAATCTATAGTCATATGCGAGAACTATGTCTTGAAGCTAGATGCTTGGATTCCTTACCATCCTGGTGGTGACTTGGCCGTTTATCATATGATTGGTCGTGATGCCACTGACGAAATGATTGCGTAAGTGTTCTTGTAGCGGTATCCGTTGTTTCCCCGTTTACTCCGGAATCTAACTTTCTTTTTTTTTCAAATTTCAGTCTGCACTCACCTGAAGCCCGTGAGACATTTGCTCGCTTCCGTATTGGTCGCATTGAAGGCCATTGGGCGAATATCCTTCCTCCAATTCAAGGAGGTGTTTACCTTACCAGAGCCGAACAAGCAGAGAAATCTGCAGGACACACTTCTGGATCTGCCAGTGATAGCAGTTCCACCCCACCTTCACCTATTTTCGATACTGCAGACAAGGCTTCTGGTCTTCGTGGTCGTAGACCTGTTCGTAGTGAGGATGATGAAGACGACAAATGCCACACTCGTGATGCGTCAATATCCTCCATTGATGATGAGGAGTTGACTGTCCCCATGGACGGTATGACATATCTGGATATTGAGACCAAGAAGGCTATTTCCCTGGATCTTGAACAGTACCCTCCAATTGATGTTCAAACACAAGCTATGATTGTTGAGAAGTACCGGGAACTTCATGATCGTATCAAGGCCGCTGATCTGTATAGATTACGTCCTGACTCTTACATGAGAGAAGCTGCGCGTTACATTCTTCTGTTTTCTCTGTTTGTCTACTTCCTGCGTAGTAGATGGTACTGCACGAGTGCCTTCTTCCTGGGTTTCTTCTGGCATCAACTTTCCTTCTTTGGTCATGACTCTGGTCATATGGCCATTACTCAGAACTTCAACAGAGACACATTTATGGGTATCATGGTGGCCGATTTCTTGGGTGGCTTGTCATTGGGTTGGTGGAAGTGGAGTCACAATGTACACCATATTGTGACTAACATGCCCGAACACGACCCTGATAACCAGCATCTTCCTTTCCTTGCGGTGTCTCATCGTTTCTTCGAGAACCTCTGGTCGACTTACCACAAGAAGATCTTGACTTATGATTGGGTTGCTCAGAAGATTACTCGTCACCAAGACAAGCTTTATTACTTAATCATTGCTTTTGGTCGTTTCAACCTTTATGTTCAAGGCTTCATTTTCCTGGCCAAGGGCACTGGGCCAACCAAGGGCAAGGCCTGGTGGTGTCGGTACCTTGAGATTGTTGGTCTCAGTGTGTTCTGGTTCTGGTATGGCTATGTCGTTGTGTACAAGTCGATTGAGGGCGGCTGGAACCGTTTCGGTTTCATCATGATCAGTCATATGATTACCACGCCTCTTCATCTGCAAATCACGCTTTCTCATTTCGCCATGAGCACCATGGATCTTGGCCCTACGGAATCCTTCCCGCAAAAGATGCTTCGCACTACTATGGATGTTGATTGCCCGGCCTGGATGGACTGGGTTCACGGTGGTCTTCAGTTCCAGGCTATCCATCACTTATTCCCCCGCATTCCTCGTCACAACCTACGTGATGCGCAAAAGCTTGTTCTGGAGTTTTGCAAGGAAACTAACATTCCCTATGCTTACTTTGGCTTTGTCAACGCCAATAAGACTATGATTGGCAGATTGGCTGATGTTGCTCGGCAAGGACAGATCTTGGCCAAGTGCAGAGATACCATAATAGAGAGAGGTGAGGTGCTTGGTGGTCATCATCATGCTCATCACGCTTAAGAATACACAGGACAGTTGTGGAAAAAACGACTGGAAATGCAGATTTGTTTCTTGCTTTATTGAAGATTGGAGATATCACGTGACGCAAAGAAAAAGGAAATTATGTTTTTACAATTATATAGAAAGGGACGTTTATAGAGTTTCTTTGGTTTTGACAATTATTCTGGCGTTTTTTCATTCTATGATTGTGTATAATTCTAAAGTGTTTTTTGAAGTGCATGATGCCCCTTTTCCACCATAGACGTCACTTCATCAGATCTCGTGATGGCCATGTTTGATATGTACCCTAACCCTTGCGATCACTATTGTGATTAACTCCAAAGACGATTGCTGATCAAGCTGTACCTTCATGTCCAAGCTACAATTGATGACATTATTACTTCCAAGTGAATTCTTCAAACTCTCCGTCATTTTTACCACTGTGAATAATTATATCGTGACGTTTATCTATATTGAAATCCCGTCATCACGGGGTTATCGCAAGCGAGATCCATTGTTCTGATCTCATTCCGTCGGTATCTAGTGGGGTTTGAGACTTGCGGGTATTAGTGACATCATGGATAGCTCTATTCAACGCGCACTTGGGGATAAGTTCTATGAAAAGCGCAAAATAGGGGCCCTTGAGTAAGTTGTTGATATCAGCCTAAGTAGGCTTTTCAGAATGAGAATGATTAAACTAATGATGCCTAAAGATTGGAACGAACCGTCAAGAAACTGGCTGTTGATGATAATTGGGAAACCATCGACACGATAATTGATCAGCTATGTAATGATTACGCTTATCAAACTACTCTGCCTCATGCACGTAATGGAGGCCTTATTGGTCTGGCAGCGGCTGCTATTGCACTCGGGCCAGTATGTTCATCTCAGCCTTGGAGACCCGGCTGATTCAAGCCAGCCCCGTGTTTACCCCGCACTATATGGGCGCTAACATTTGTATAGGACTTTCTTCCGCCATATTTGACGAAAATCGTCCCGCCAGTACTCTCCTGTTTTAATGATTCCGAAGCTAGGGTTCGTTATTACGCGTGCGAGTCCATGTATAACATCGCAAAGGTGGCCAAGGGGGAGATTCTAGTATTTTTTAATATCCTGTTTGACCGTCTTTGCAAGTTGGGAACAGATCAGGAGTTATCAGTAAAGAATGGCGCCGAGCTGTTGGACCGGTTGATCCGGGATATCGTATCTGAAAATGCCGTCGAGTATGTATCGGTAGTACCGGTAGATGACGACCAATTTGAAGGAGATACAGATAGCGTTGATCAACATAAGCGGTATGTACCGGCGTTTTCACTTCCCAAGTTCATTCCGTTGTTGAAGGAGCGAATCTGGGTAGATAATGCAAACGCTCGTACGTTCCTGGTGGGCTGGATAGTGCTGTTGGACAGCATTCCCGATTTGGAGTTGGTATCGTACCTTCCGGACTTCCTGACTGGACTCTTGCGCTTTCTTAGCGATGAGAACCGGGAAGTTCATACGGCAACACGTCATTGCCTTGATAGATTTCTTAGCGAGATCAGGCGTATTTCCCGACTGAGGAAAGGAATCGCTGATTCCAGAAAATCAACAGAGGGGGCTAAACGCAAAAGAGTTGACTCTATTGATAGTATTGGAAGTGGACCAGTTGAATTGGACGACGACGCTTCAGATATGGCTAGTGAAGAATACTATGATGGGGGAGAAGATGGATCTGATGAAGAATGGATCCCCGGGCAGGATGTTAAGATTGAGTACCCCCGGATTCTCGAGATTCTGACGCAAACTTTGACGACATCTAATGGTGAGTCTTGTCAAGGTTACACTACAATCACTTTGAAGTTTGGTTTGCTAACATTTGTACAGATGAAAAGTCTTTACTTGAGTCTCTTCGCTGGATCGATGAGTTTCTCCAGATTTGCCCTGAAGAGGTGCTCCCGTTTACACCTAGAATTATCACACACATGTTGCCTGCCATCGCCAGTGGCGAACAGTCGATTCGTGAGGCGGCTGCTCGTATCAATACCTCGTTGATGAATCAAGTGCAGTCTATTATCGAGCCAGCCACACAATCCGGAGGTCGTCCTTCAACCGGTCCTTTGTCTGATACTGTTGTTGATCAACCTATATCTGGTCGAGCCTCAGTGGCTGCAACGCGTGACCAAGATGGACGGGCGCCAACCCCGACAACCAGAAATCGGGTCTCTCCGGCAGCTATTTCACCTGCTGTTACGTCTCCTCCTGATACGTCATCACCTGCTCTTAACATTGATTACGGTGCTGCGGTCAATTCCCTTACGTTACTGTTTCTCGATAACCACGAGGAGACAAGAGTGGCGGCATTGACATGGCTGATAATGCTCCATCAGCGGTCTCCGCGGAAGGTCATGACTATTAGTGACGGTACCTTCCCGGCCCTTCTCAAGACGCTCTCTGATCCTTCGGACCAAGTTGTCATCAAGGACTTGTTGTTGCTTTCACAGATTGCTAGAGTGAGTGAGGATGATTACTTTTCCAAGTTCATGGTGGATCTGCTGCGGTTGTTCTTTACAGATCGTAATCTGCTTGAGACGCGCGGAAATCTGATTATTCGGCAATTGTGTGATAACTTAAGCCCAGAGCGGATTTACCGAATGTTGGCCGATTGCATTGAGAAAGAGGATGATGTTGAGTTTGCTAGTATTATGGTGCAGAACTTGAACAACAACTTGATTACGGCCCCACAGCTTACAGAACTGCGTAAACGTTTGCGTAATTTGGATTCAAAGGTATAGTTTACAAAGGAGAGGAAGAATGCGGTGTAGAGAAAGACTAACACGGTATAGGAGGGTCAAACTTTGTTTGTGACATTGTTCAGGTCATGGTGCTACAATTCAGTGGCCACATTTTCATTGTGTCTGTTAGCCCAGGCCTATGAGCAGGCGTACCATTTACTTCAGATATTGTAAGTTTGATGATGTGTCCAAGTAAGACACGGTTACTGATAAGTTCTCTTTTATAGCGCCGAACTGGAGATGACGGTGAATCTCCTGATTCAAATCGACAAGCTTGTTCAACTCATCGAGTCGCCTGTATTCACTTATTTGCGTCTACAACTACTCGAGCCGGAACGTTACCCATATCTCTACAAGTGTCTGTACGGGCTTCTCATGCTGCTTCCTCAATCGTCAGCCTTTGCTGCGTTGAAGAACAGGTTGAACAGTGTTAGTGCTATGGGCTACTTGCACATTCCAAACCGAGTGTAAGTTGAACAAAGGTGACGTAATATTGGGGGGAGTTACAGACTAACATGATAAATATAGACCTGCGGCATCTTCGGGGTCCTCATCATCCGGTCCCTTTGATCGATCTAGTCGTCTTAAAGGTCGTGATGATAATGGCATCCGCTGGGGTGAGTTGCTCGAGAAGTTTAAGAGCGTACAGGAACGCGCACGCCGGGCACAGAAACGCAACGCCGGAGATCAGGACGCGCGGTACACTGCTGCGTTTTCAGAGATGCGCATCTCAGAAGGCAAGAGGGGACAAAATGCGCCAGCACTGCCCCCCAAGGAGACAACACCAAATGCGCCAGCACCAAAGCCTAAGACGGCATTGGGGAGACAATTTGGGAGACTGGGAGGTGCGGTAGGTAGAAAGCGGAATCAATAAGTGTTGGAAAGAATATGGCATAGTCTTTTGTTATTAAGTATGGAAGGAGGCTAGTCATAATACATTTGTTGATCATAATCATTATCATTGACGTTTCTGTGGGGTTTCTTGTTCAACAAGATTTTCAAACATGGCGTCTCGTTCACGTGTTTTGTTTGCGAGCTGTGTTTTTATGTGGTTGAGCTCTGTTCTTGCAACATTGATGTCGGTAGGTAGGCCCTGGAAGATTGCCATGGTAGCATCTAGTTCCTTCTTGACAGCCAATAGTTGCATATATTCCTCCTCTTCTTTGACAATTTCATCTAGAGAAGGCATCTCTTCGAATCCATCTTGCTCCTCAGCTTCTGCTACATGATGTAATAGTTCAGGTAACATTGCCTGTTCCGTCTTGATACGCATTTCCACGTCGCGAATGGTTTTGTTAAGGTGGACAGATGGCTTTAATGTCCCAGCAGATAACTCTTGCAATAGAGCGTCCGACTCGGGAATGGCTTCGGTCTCAATGTAGTTCTTGAGAGTTTCGGATCTATTGATCATTTGGGCGGTGTCGAATATTTGGGTTTGAAGAAGGGTGAATTTCCGGGCGAGATCGGCGGGTGTTGGAGTTGGAGTTCTAGTGGCGACGGCTAGAGATGAAAGAGCCGTAAGAGCTGTTTGTCCTTGACGAGAAAGGTTATCCTCGATAGCGGTTAAGAGGAGGGTAGATAGCGGGGGGTGGTCAGGGTCATTTTCTTTGGAGGAGTGTTGAGTGAGTTGGGAGTGGGCTGCGGCGTTGAGATTGGAGATGAGACGACGGTCTTCGGTGGCGGCTTCGTAGGATGAGTAGAGAGATAGGAGGGCGGAAAGGGTGGTGGGGTTTCGCTCGAAGGGTGGGGGACGCGAGGATGGGTGGCGTTGGTGGTAGAGAGTGGTGAGCCAGGTGTCGATTAGAGACCAGTCGCGGGTTGTTGAGGCAGCTTGGTGGATTTTGGAGGGGGAGAAGAGAGAGTCTGGGGGGAGGAGATGCGGATGGGACATTTTGGTGGTGACGGTGTTGATGTCGTTGGGTGTGGTTGTTATAGGAGGTTATGGGAGGTTTACTTGGGACTTTGTGAAACCATATGATATGGATGGGATTCCCTGGGATTAGCCGTGCATAGGGAAGTCACAAGGGTGCATTTATCTCTTTTTTGGGAGGTACCGCGTGGGAATGGATGATGACGGGTGAAGATGACCTGTGATATTAGGATCTAGAGAAGACTACGCACGCACGCACATGTTCAAACCGTATGAGATTCATGATTCGTGTTGGTGGAAGCGACGGTAGTCGAATTGGTCTGAGCTTAGACGCATGTTNCGGTGTTGATGTCGTTGGGTGTGGTTGTTATAGGAGGTTATGGGAGGTTTACTTGGGACTTTGTGAAACCATATGATATGGATGGGATTCCCTGGGATTAGCCGTGCATAGGGAAGTCACAAGGGTGTATTTATCTCTTTTTTGGGAGGTACCGCGTGGGAATGGATGATGACGGGTGAAGATGACCTGTGATATTAGAATCTAGAGAAGACTACGCACGCACGCATATATTCAAACCGTATGAGATTCATGATTCGTGTTGGTGGAAGTAGCGGTAGTCGAATTGGTCTGAGCTTCAACGCATGTTCCAAGGTGGTGGGTGGGATCTCTGGAATTTTCCAGATTCGTCTCACTTGAAGTGATGATGTGGCCGTTTTGGTGTCGTCTATGGATATACTACTGTACCTTCCAGTTTTATATGTAGTGGGAATATGTCTTGGATGACTGCCGAGACTGTAATCGATAAGTTTATTATCTAGCTTTTTTCCAATTGTACATGGTCGTTGTGGGCGGCTGTTTCAGTGCTTGGTGTACTAGTCATGACGTCTTAGCGCATTCTGACGGAGGCTGTTTCCATTTTTGGGCACTTGGCTACGTCCAGTTAAAGGTGGCCAATTCTGACACTTACCATTAACATTTTCTTTATCTTGTTCTTGATCTTTTTTCTATTCCTTTCTTCTTTCAAATTATTTCATTTGTTCCGTTGTTCAAGTATCCTGCTTTCTTTTTTTATTTCCTTCTAGATATAATCTAGTCATTCTCGCTACATTCGTTACCCTTGATAAACCCCCACATACATCGTCTTGAATCGCCCGAAATGCGCTTCACTCTAGCCTCGGTGGCCACGATTCTGTCAGCCATCTCCTCGGCCTCCGCCCTTACAGCCGCCGATATCCCCGCCGACACTCCCGTTTCAAACCTTCTTTCCACAGCGCAGATCCATCTCTCAAAGGGCGAAACTTCAGATGCCCTTCTCTATTATGATGTCGCTGTTGCCCGTGACCCAAGCAACTATTTGACTCTGTTCAAGCGCGCGACTACCTATCTTTCGCTTGGGAGGGTCTCACAGGCCACGGAGGACTTTAACCAGGTTCTTGCGTTGAAGCCGGGTTTCAAGGGGGCGCATGCTCAGCTGGCGAATATTAAGGCGAGGAATGCGGATTGGGAGGGGGCGCGCGCAGAGTATAAACTTGCGGGCTTTGGAAAGGGAGATAAGGATGTTGATGAATTGGAAGCTGCTGTTGTGGCTGCGACGTCGGGTTTGGCGGCGGCGGAGGCTAAGGATTGGGATAAGTGTAGTAGTGACCTTGGAGTAGCTATCCACGTTGCTAACCGGGCTGCTTCGCTCCGTGAAGCTCGGTACAAATGCCGTGTGAACCAGGGGTCTATCGTTGAGGCGATTGCAGATCTTCAGCATCTTCTTCACATCCGTCCTAGTGATACCACGCCCTACCAGATCTCAGCTGCTTTGGCCTTCTTCTCCATGGATGATATGAAGGCTGGTATGGAACATATCCGTGGCTGTTTGCTCTCTGATCCTGACTCCAAGGCGTGCTTGAGACAACGTCGGGAGATGAAGAATTTGCAAAAGGCTATTGATAAGGCTGTCAAGAACATTGAGGGTGGTCGACCATCTACCGCTATTAAGACGTTAGTCCCAACTGGAGATGAAAAGGGTATTTTGGATGACGTGCAAGATGCCATGAAGGGTTTAGAGACCACCGGGGTTCTCCCAGCTGGGGTTCAAAGTGGCCTTTACAACCGCCTAGTTGAATTGACCTGTCGTGCATTCTACGATGTAAGTTAAACCCCCCACCTCACCACCCTACCAATTCAACTAACTAACCCCCCCAAAGTCCGGAAGCAAGCGCGCCTCAGAATACTGTCCGCAAACCCTCTCAACCAACCCCACCTCCCTCTACGGCCTCCTCCACAAAGCCAAACTCGCCACCCAAACCGAAGACTTCGAAGACGCCGTACGCATCCTAACCTCCGCCCTGGAAGCCCACCCCTCCGCCCGCCCCATCATCAACGAGCCCCTCCAAAAAGCCCAAGTCTCCCTCAAACGCAGCAAAACCAAAGACTACTATAAAGTCCTCGGCGTCTCCAACACCGCCGACGACCGCGCCATCAAGAAGGCGTATCGGGCGAAAACAAAGGAGTTCCATCCGGACAAGATTGCTAAGAAGGGCATTTCTAAGGAAGATGCCGAGAAGAAGATGATTGCTATCAATGAAGCATATGAAGTCCTTAGTGACCCTGCGCTGAGGGAGCGGTTCGATAGAGGAGATGACCCTAATGACCATGAACAGCAACGTCAGAATGCTAATCCCTTTGGAAACCGGGGTGGAGGGTTCCCATTTGACTTTAGAGGTGGTGGCGGATTCCCTGGAGGTAGTCAACAGTTTCACTTCAAGTTTTAAGGTGGTGATCTTTTGGATGATGGTGATTGTTTGTTTGTTTGGTTGCGTCTTGACATTGGAGTTTAGGTATGGAATTGGAACAGGGAAAAAGGGACCACTGCACTTTGATACAATCTTATGTGACCTCGGCCGCATATGTTGCATTACTTGACCATGATGTATCAATATACCCTCTTGTACACACACACACACAAACATTACTAAAGGCACTTCAACTTCTAATAAACATGACTTATGCTATTTTTGGAAATTCGGTTTTAGCCACCGTCGGCAACCACATGATATCTCTCTCAGAGACACCATAATGGCTATGTACAAGAGATGGTCAATAAAAAAAAGACAAACAACAGAACAAAATCTAAGAAGCCCAGAAACGCAGATACTCAAAACACACTCTTACATCGAAACTGGCCGCCAGTATTAGTCCCAACTCACTCCCTCTGTGTATCGTCCGTGGCCCATCATTGGATACCCACACCGAGTGTCCATCTGATGACATGCTCCGTTTAACAAAACACCCATCAAGTGACACTCGGCTACCGCAAAAACAAAACAAGGGAAATATATANTAAAAAAAGACAAACAACAGAACAAAATCTAAGAAGCCCAGAAACGCAGATACTCAAAACACACTCTTACATCGAAACTGGCCGCCAGTATTAGTCCCAACTCACTCCCTCTGTGTATCGTCCGTGACCCATCATTGGATACCCACACCGAGTGTCCATCTGATGACATGCTCCGTTTAACAAAACACCCATCAAGTGACACCCGGCTACCGCAAAAACAAAACAAGGGAAATATATAGGCCGGACCAAGTCAGGGCCGAGCACTTCGGGGCTGGCAGGGAGAGGCATTCTAACGGGTTATCCAGTCAACGGGACGACAGCAACAGTGAACGACGCAAGTCTCTAGAAACACCAATATCCATGGTGCGTTATGCGCCGACAAGAGTGAGAGTGATTGGATTTGGCGACCATGGCAAGCCGCAAAGATGCCTTACGAGGAATCGTTGCGCTTAATGAAGTAGGCCTTGGACGCCTCGTACGCAGACCAGCAGATGGCAGTGCTGGGCATGGTAGTCAGGATACGGGGACCAATACCCTTGAAGAAACCCTTGGCACCCTCACGAGCAAACAGAAGCTTGCAACCACCAATGAAGCTGTTGACGTTGCGCAACTCAGGATCGGCAGCCGTACCTCTGGTCTGAAGCATGGTCTTGATAACGTCCATAGGAGTAGTCAAAGAAGCGGCGAAACCACCAGCAACAGCACCAGCCGTGCAGTGGGTGAAGGGGTCGTACTTCTTAGTGGGGTTCATGGCGGTCGAAATAGACTCGTAAGCCAGGAACTGGAGAGCGGTAAAGGGCACCGTCATAGACAGTGTAGTAGGGTACGAGACATAAAAGGCAGCAATACCCTCCTTCTGGTAGATATAGCGGGCGCAGTCGGTCAAGGAACGGTAGATTTGGCGCGAGTTTTGCATCTGCATGCGCTGCTTGATGACGTCAAAAGGATTCATGAGGGCATCGCTGGCAATGGTAGCGCAAGCACCACTGGTAGCTATAGTGCAATATGTCAGTACCTGATACAGTCTATGTGACTGTTTCTGCTAACATACCGGCAGCAAGAGGATGATGAACACCGGCTTGATTACCACCCATGACATGCTTGACAGCTTCATAGGTAGCAAAGTAAACCGCATGCGCAGGACCTAAAATTGAATCTTTGTCAGAACTAAAGTCTAACCAAGTCAAAATGACGTGGCTTCCTTACCCGCACCAGCAATCACACTGGACATTCCACGCCATAAGCTGAAGACACCCTCAGTCGAAGCTATTCTGTAAGCACCCTGGAAAACACCACTGTAGGCAGTCGAAGAGCCGGTACCAATAACCTGCATTCTGGTCTATAATATCGGAAGATTATGGTTAATCACCAAGTTGATTCCGGGATATCACAAAAGACTAACCTTGATCGCGTCGACAGGATACATCACAGTGTGTTCCTAAAAACGAAGTCCCCGTAAGTATATATGGTCGCGCTGTTGTTTCTACTGGACAATGGCAAACGTACGGCAATACCAGCAAAGGCACCGGCGATCATGTTCTGACCGAGCGAAAAGTTGGGTGGAAGAGCTTCATAGCTGCGACAAACGTCATGACTGGTTAGCAAACTGAGAGCTACATATAACAATCTCCAAGTACTTTGTCATGTAGACGATAGAAAACCGGCACGAACAGAGAAAGAAACAACCATGTTTGACCATTCAAAGCAATTCAACTGAAGTGGTTGCAACAACAAAAAGTAAAGCACTTACTCGTACTCCTCCTCTTCAACTTCCACATGGTTAGTAGAACCAGGCTGGGCCATTTTGGCCGCAGCGTCGGAGGCCTGGCCGAGAATTTTGTCCTGAATAGCCGCCAGATTGACAGCTGAAATGGTAATGCCGAAGAAGGCGTAAACAAGAAGCAGATGACTTTGTTTTGCGGCAAATCGGTTTTGTTGGTTTTGTAGCGGACGGCCAAAGTTCTTAGCGGACGACGATGCGGCTGCGGCTGCGACTGCGGATTTGCGGGTTCTTGATGTGTGGGACTTTTTTTTCGAGAAAGCTTTCGTTACTGGGCAGAAAAAAAAATGAATTGACAGAGAGGAGCGATTGAAAAGACCAGGTGCGTGGTACCAGCAAGGCTAATTAACGAGGTCACTAAGTGGGAGTAGAGCCAAGAAAAAAATAGGCTCAAGTGGGAAATTTAGCTGGTACGAGCTTGCTTTGTTAGGAGCTTCGGAGACTGTTGTCCTTCTGTGAAAAGATAAAGCATGAGTTAGTATTGTGTGTACCTTAAAAGACGGAGATCGGATTTACTATACTTTGATGATGTCAGGGTGAAGATGAATCATTTACTGGATGAATGTTTTGATCAAGAGACACGGCTGACTACTTATGGACAATCAAGTTTTATGAGGCGTACATTTGAATTCACAGTAAATCTACATGTCAATTACCATAAGTATCAGCCACGGATGTTGAGAAACAACTCTGAATGGTTCGTGGAAGGTACAAACCACAATGACTTTGATATCGTTAGTGGCTGCTGTACTACAATATGTCTCTAGTTATTATAGCCTAGCCTAGATGAACCGGAATCTTGACGGATCGCTGTTCTAAGAGTCGCTTCTTATGGGCGTCATAGCCGGTGACTTACTTTTTTTTTTTTCTCTTTTACGCACTGGCATGTACTTCCCCAGCCATTGATGATTGAATATGCATGTATTTACAGATATCAAACTAGCTTCATCCCCGAATATCGTCCAAGCATAGACGTGGCGTCAATCCGGATCATCATATTTAGTGATTCTTTTCTTCTAGCTCCAACGCTTACTTCGGTCTTGGACCGGACTTGTAGTATATGTACGTGAGACAATGCCATCCAGGAAGTATACGCTAGCTACTGACAGTAACTGACTACATACGTGATTTCTAAAACCACACACCGGATTCGTCTTAAACCAAGGAAATTTCCAAGATTGGAACTTATGATACATGATGTACATACGTAAGTGATTCATCGTCAACCATGGACACCCTAATGAAATTTGTTTTCTGGTGACTCTATCTCCGAGGCCGCACTTGGCTATTCTAAACCCGACCATTCTAGACCTTGTCGATCCAACTGACAACAGGGCGCGGTAACTTCTATTTTGTGTGTGTGTAAATGCCCAACTAGAACGTGACTGTAACCATGTCTGAATCAGTCTTTATCCAAGGTTATTAGAGTCTTTCATTATCAGTCTTATCAATCTTTATTGACGAAGTTAGAGTGGGGAACACATGATCAAAATTTACTACGAAGTTATGCAGTCAAGGAAAAAAGGTTCTTTCCCATAACCGAGTAAGATCAGATCATCATAATGTCTTCCTTCTGAATCATCCATCTGTCTCCATGGAAGTGCGTCTGTTCGTACATGCATACGTCGGTTAGGTCTTTCCTTCTGATTCATTATAGACGGATATGTTTCCCCTCTTCTTCGTCAAGAGTCATGCCTGTCGGTTAACAAGACAACTAATTAGAAACCTGCAGTATGATTCCCCACATCTACGAAGACTTCTATGAGCACTTCTGTGAACACATAAAATATCCAGATAAATACTCGTTTACCCAACTAAAATGTACGACTAGAACCCAGTCACAGGTTCTTGACTTGGCTTCTCTCCAATTCAGAAAATGCCCCACGGTGGAGAAAGGGGCCACAGCATATAAAAACAGTCGTACATTGCGGGGATGAGACAACAGGCCATTTTCACTTTCAAGGCCAATATTGCATTTGCATAGTGTTTAGCTTCATTTAGCTACATACCAGTCAGTCTTGTCTAACGGGTGTTCTCCTCCATGCCAAGCAGACAGTGGATTATATCAAAGTACGGAGACTCCAATTTTCCCTTGTCTAATGCATCAACACAGCGAGAAATCTTACTCTTACGTCATATCACAGCTTTTCATCTTGATATTTAGGAACTGACATGTGATCCGTGTGTATGCGCCAAGAAATTCGATTGTAATCCCTCGGTAACCCTATAGACTAACATGAATCACCGGGCCTTGCACCTCTTCATACCCAACTTTGTATCAAAAAGAAAATATTCATAATACATACACACTTCATATAGACCGAAAGTTCAATCACAAGTCATTAAATAGCACCACCAGTTCCGCCGCCTGGTCGTTGACGATGAGCTTGCTGGAGTTGGTAGATCAGACCTAAAACCCCAGCATCTTCTCCACGACGTTGACCACCATCACCTGACAAAGTCTCGCTCTTGCTCTTCTTTGAACCTTTACCACCCGATGTCTGCCACATTGACTCTCCTAATTGTCCATCAAAGTCCTCTTCGGTACCTTTACTAGCAAGAGGACCACTTGAAGCTTCACCTTCCTCGACCATGTTAACTTGAGTCACAGGCTTACTGTTAGAGTGCCTGGAACGATGGTGAACACTACGCCCCAAAGTTGGACCAAATCCATTACTTGGCTGGTGGTGAGGATCAAGAAGCATTGACCCCATTGGTGACGGTTGAGCCCGAGGAGCCCCAGCAAATCTTGCTGCTCTTGCTACTTGAAGATGTGTTTTAACCCCACGACCGCGCGGAGCACCATCACGACCATCCCGATGTCCTGCCCCTACTCCGGTTGTCCGAGGGCCTGTATCAGTAATAGGCGAGTGAGCCATAGGTGGTTGATGCCCAGGGATGCCCGTCTTGGGGTTGATATAATAGTTGTCAAGGAAACCGTAGTACGACGCTGCCATCTTGTTATGCTTAGTTGAATAGTAGTCCTCGCGAATATCGTTGCTGGTACTACGACCAGCGGGACCACGGCCCATGCCTTTCTTAAAGTCAAAGACCGCAAAAGAGCAGACATATCCGAGACCATCAACGTGAACCGTGAACTCCCGGAAAAAGTCAATGATGTTATCGCAACAAGTCGGCATGGATTTCCAGAGAACAATGGGTGTAGTGATGATACCGACAAGCTCTTCGACAAACACTATGAGTTTCATCTTGTACATATCCGCAAACTCCCTCTTGACATCGAAGCTGTGGAGTCTGTTTTCCCAAGCATCGGGATTGTATCGTGTATATTCGATCACGTTCCGCATAGCATAGTCAGGGTCGAACACCAACGTTTCTTCTTGAATCGAGTCCCGAGCGGCCTTCCAAATAACACCCAGTATACCGAGATAGAAGAGGACAGTACGTTCAGGTGTGATTTCAAACCCTAGAAACATCTTCTCATCCAGAAGAGTTGCAATTGCCAGGACAGCAAGCAATGAGCCCGAAATGAATGAGACAGCTCTAAACAAACGGTCTGACAGTTTCTTAGGGAATTGATCCAAGTAGCGCGTCGCAAAGGGGTACGACATCTTCAGACGGTCTTCAAATATATGGGGTAGCTCGTTGAACTCCCGTAACTTCCACTCAGCCAATGGTGTGTACCGCCGAGTTCCGACCTTGGAAGGATCTCTTTGATATTCCTAGAATAAAGAAAATTGGTTAGTTATCGATGAATATGAAGTACAAATGTCAAGTCTGCTTACATTGTAATATGTGAAAAAGTAGACAATAACAGCATATGCCAGAACAAACGGCGATAATATCAAGTTGACTACCGCTGCAAAGATAAACCGTTGGCGCAACTTCTCGCTGAGTATAGCGCGATTATCTGCCTTAAGGAATTCAGGATGGACTTGACCGCGGCTATCAAAAACAAAGTCAATGACACAGTAGTACAGATACCACTCTAGTGTCCGGCTCAAAACCGTCTTGCGACCCAAGAAAGGAACAGGGAACGACATGTCCAGAATATCCTTGTTGATCATGGCAATAAAGTAGTTATCCCGACGCATTAGCCTATTTGCGATATCGTGAGCGTCCAGCTTTTCTTTAGACTGCCCACCAAGAAATTGTGCTGGGCCAGGTCGCAAATTCAAAGCAGTAGTAGGATTTTGATCGCGTAATGTCATGATACGCGCAACTACGTCTTGCCATGATATAGTTTGCATATCTTCCTCTGGAATCTCTAATAAGTAAATGTAAAAGTCCCGGATTTCGAACAACCGGTATGCGTCGGTGAACAATTGGACACACTTCCAGATAAAGTAGCATGTGTAAAGCCAGATACCGAAGTTCCATACACTTGACATCTTTTGAGTGCACTTAGGGACAAGGACCTCCGACAAAGAATTACTGTGGGATAACTTGTTGTAAGATATGCACTGAGTGAGCAATGTGAGAAACGTCGCAATGAAAGCCGTCTCGCTATAATCCGTCCAAAAATTAGCAAACTGCTACCTAGTTGCGATACAACCTTGACAACTTGACTTACATGATATGTAAAGCGCGATCACATAATATACACCAGATCCCATTACCGTTGAAGTAGTCATAGACCTCGCCCATGAATAGGTCCAAATTCGTGACGTTGACCCATTTCCACATGGCGCGCTCCCTGGGGTTCGATCGAATGGGCACAAGAGAGCGAGCCACTTGATGCGACTGGCTGGCTTTCATTTGGTTTGCGGGTCGACGACTAGATTTTGGTAGGTCGTGTCTTTCGGGCCGGATTGCTGAATCCACCATGACGTCACGCAGTGGTGGTTGATATCGAACATTAGGAGGCGGTGATTGACCAACTCGGATTGGTTCAACATCTGGAACCTCTACAAGCAAAGAAGCCGGGACATCGTTATCGCCATATTCGTCATGTATTGAGGTATGATTTTGGGGCTGATTTCCCGGTGAGCTTATGAGATTGGCGGTACTATCGTTCATTTCAAGTTGGCTCTCCTCAAGGGTCTCTTGCCTGGTTGTGGGTTGATGGTCGAGATAGTTGGCTTCAAGGTTGCGCTCATCTTCAAGAAAACTCTCGTCCGGGTTGCGCAATCGTTCATAAAACGACTGGCTAACCTGCGATGGCCCATCGTTTCTATGTGGAAATGTCGAGTCCATGTAGAAGTGTGATCATAAGGTCTTTGCGGCGAGGAGATTGTGGGGGTCTCGACAGATAAAACAAAATCGCCTGAAACGTAAATGACAGTGTAATAAAGGGCGGAAAACGCTGAATTTATAAACAGATGGAGTTAGATGTCGTTGTTGGACTCTATCAAATGATGAGGATAACTGCGTGGCAGGAAATCACAAGATGGTCACCTTCCAAGACCTGCGACTCTATCAACCATAGTTGCCATGTGAGCAGGCAATCACGAGCCAAAGTTAAGCTGTGATGCACTATGGATACACCCTGTAACTAGCCTGTCGCATAGTAGACGCAGTGCCTGAATTTCAAACTTACCACGGAAATGAACACACCAGTTGAATTACAGAAATGATTAAGTTGATTCGGATGAAATAGTCAAATAACTCAGGTAAGGTACATTTAAAAAGAGAGTATCTATTCCCTTGATACATTTACTGACAGCGATAATCAACTCTGGATGAAGTTGGACAACCAAAGCTCATGAGATGGACATAGCTCCTAGCCCCTCCAGTGCTGCACAGCTTTCTGTTGATAGGGCCCATCAATAGAGATCATCAGGCTACTTCTAGGGATGTATTCTGCCGTTAATTGGATACTCACCGCCTACCACTTACAGTTATGCGACAGTGCTATAGGGAGTCTTCAGTGCACATCCTTGTACTGGGGCATCTTGCTTGATTCGGAATTGACAGCAACGACAGTTCCTCTTGACATGTGTGGCCATCACTAAAACTCATATTTTGCTTGGTGCAATTCAAAAGTCCAGTATGGATAACACCAGAAAACTATCACTAAACTCTGATGTGCGGGCGAGTTTCGACGCCACTAGTCCCTCATCAGCATCACCTTCTAATTTACGTGGCATCACCAATCCGTTGACATCTAAAGTCACCAGTGTTTTATCTACCTCATTTGCTGACAGTGAGTTCCGTGACACTCTCGCACTACTGGATAGTCGTGGTGTCAAAAACACACCTGAAGTCCGCCGTCAGCTACGTCTTGACTTGCAAAAGGAGGTGATCACTGGAAATGCCATAATTCTGGATGATTTTGGCCGTGTGGCCGAGGTAGGATAAACACACTCAGAAATGCCATGTCCCGTAGCTTACATTATTTCGTAGCAACTTCGCCGTATTGGCACAACTTTGAATAAGCTCAACAAGAGCTATACAGACATGAAGAATCAACTCCAGGGTGCACATAATCAGTCCTCACATATCATGTCCGAATCACTGGATTTGCTGGAGAAGCGTGGTCATATTGAAACCAAACAGGAGCTTCTTGAGAAGATGAGAGACCACTTCATACTTAACCAGGATGAAATTGACCTGTTGACACTGACGTCAGAGCCTGTTGATGAAGAATTCTTCCATGTCCTGTCAAAGGCCAGGCGTATACAGAAGGACGCCGAGGTACTACTTGGGTTTGATAACCAAACTCTAGGTCTTGAGGTTATGGAGCAGGTATCTAAGCACGTCAATATGGCCTTCCAGAAGCTGTACAAGTGGTTACAGCGTGAGTTCAAGGGTCTCGATCTTGAGAACCCACAACTTCACCCCTCTATCCGCAGAGCCATCCGTGTCTTGGCCGAAAGACCAACTCTTTTCCAAAACTGTCTAGACTTATTTGCTGAAGCACGCGAAAGAATTCTTTCGGATACTTTCTATGTAGCTCTCACCGGCATGGACACAGCTGGTCAGGCTCAAGGAATCGCCAAGCCCATTGAGATGGCTGCTCATGACCCACTGCGATATGTTGGTGACATGCTGGCCTGGACTCATTCTACCACGGTTGGAGAGCGTGAAGCACTTGAAGTCTTGTTCCTTTCAGAAGGAAATGAGATTGCGAAAGGTTTAGAAAGCGGTCGTAAGACTGAGATGTGGTCCTTGGCAGAAAATGATGACACTACCGAGAAGCCGTTTGATGCTGAACAGGCCCTGAACGACTTAGTCGACCGTGACATCTCCGGTGCTGCTCGTCATCTTCGTCAGAGAATTCAGCAGGTTATTCAGAACAATGAAGAGACCATTATGGCATACAAGCTTGCCAATCTACTAAGCTTTTACCGGGCAATGTTTGCCAAGGTTCTGAAGGCTGATTCTGCTCTCATTTCGCTAGTCACCAACCTTGAACAAGATGCTTTGCGCCAGTTCCGGTCACTAGTTAGAGACCACATCGTGACTCTACAAACAGATCTACAACAAGCACCCGACAATCTTGCTACCCCGGGTTTCTTGGATGAAGCGCTTGAACAACTCAAGGCCATTATGAAAACTTATGAGGCCTCCATCAATATGACCCAAGATCAGGAGGCTGACTTCGAACCAACAGTCGTGGAGGCTCTAGATCCTTTCCTAGCTGGGTGCCGCTCTATGGCTGAGAGTCTCACCCGGCCTGACGACTGTATCTTCCGGTTCAACTGCCTGTCTGCTACCTTGTCTGTTCTTGAGCCTTTTTCATTCACTAAACGTCGTCAACAAGCACTGCAAGTTGATATTCAAGAAGAGTCTACTACATTAACAGCCTCTCAACTGTCATTGTTCAAAAACAGGTGTGGCTTGGAAGACATATTCACTGCAGTCATTGGTATTGAAGCCACCAATGAATCAGCACTTCGTTCATTGCGGTCTAAGAAAGCTTTCTCTAATGCATCCCTGGAAACGGCACGCCAAAGACTTGATTCATTCCTTCCTTCGGCTGTAATGGACGCCATGGAGAATATCAAACTCTTACGCGATGTCACAACTGCACGCCAAATTACTGAAGATGCAACTGAAATGTTCTGCGTTGAGTATGAGCATTTAGAGGAGATTCTTTTGGCAGAAGAAGACCAGGTTGCTAATGACGGGGATGAGGATGTCGTACCACTCAGGAACATGTTTCCACGTACTGCTAGTGATATCCGTGTTTTGCTGTCATGATGCAATGAATATAGTATATTTTCCAGTTTTCATGTTTTGAGTTCAACCAATTAAATTTTTGGTTAACAAAGGGTATGTGTACAGTGGCTGTTTGTTACCAACTTATCATGCTGCCTACGCTTTCAAGGCTAAGCTTTTCAAGCTTGTTGTACTGCCATCGCAAGGCAACTCTCTTGTATCCATAGGGTTGATAACCCTGGTCAACACACCGGTGAGCCGTCGACGTCATGGTATAACTGGCGTAGTATTAAAAACCGGGGTTAAGGAAAGTACCAGACGGCATGTAAAGAGAATTTCCGCATCTGGAAACAACCGAAGCACATCCACAATGACCAAAACGTAACATCTAAAGTTGTATGCTTAGATCGCCCTTGACCGCATTCTACAGGCTTTGGTTTCAAATCATTAAAACTTATGTCTTTCAATGTATTACCCGCATCTATTTTGCATGTAGTGATAAACTCCTGTCGTTCTAGCCAAGAACATGGCGCAAGTAGTCTCTACACGAGTTTGTCCACGCTAGAATATAATCGTTTGATGCGCTAAAAGCCACTATAGTTGCCCTGTCGACTTTGGCCTAATGTGGGAGTACCTCCAAAGAGGAGGAAGGAATACATTCTTGCCATCAAGTGAATTACTACCTCCGCTATGTGAAGCTTTCTTTTCAACTACTTTTGTTTCTTTTTGCCATTCAATTCTTCCATCTTTTTGTTATCAAGTGTGATCACGTCTTGTGCTTGCCGTGCTTATGATTGATTCAAGTTGATATCACCACATTCACCAATTAGTTATCATTCGCTGTTGTTAAAGTCTACACACACCTGACATTTTGGGACGTAGCGAAAGCAACGTCTATCATTCATATTTCTCAATTGACTCCCTGGTATAGGCATTGCGATTTGATACAATGGCTAGCCCACTGAGAGTTTTACATAAAGAAAGCTTCAATCGATGCTCCGCTGCAATCGCATGCGAAAACAAGGTACTTCCCGTTACCGGATTGTAGAATGAAGTATTATATCTAATCATTGATATTTAGGGTGACGACGAGAGTGCTATCCAAGCCTGGTCTTCGATATTGAGTGACATCTCCCATAGCCCCGCCGTCGAACATTATTCCCTGCATGGACCTTCTACTGCAACCGAACAGAGTGTTATGGAGGCTCTTCACGAGATTCAATACCAGTGCCGTGAACATTTGGATATCTTGAATGCCTTAAAGTTATCGAAGCTGGGTATTGATGAAGACTTCCAACAATCTGAATCGACATCACATTCGCCCAACAACAAGGCGCCGCCTCCCCCACCTCGCCGCTATGGTGTACCGCTTGAAAATTCACAGGCGGCATCTGAAAATGCAATCCATGAGCTCATGGGTAGTTTTCCGGCAGAGTCTACACCGCTCGCTAGAACTCATACAGTGGACTCAAGCAAACTAGGCGAATCTTCGACAAACGGTTTCATTAACTCCAATTCAAACGACACATCGGGACAACAAACTTCCGAAAGATATACCATGCGCACTACTTTGAGGGGGCCTAAAGCCGATGACAGCCCTCCTCCCAAAACCGGTATATTCGCTAAGATCGTTGATAGACCAGGAGCGAATAAGGCGGCGTCTTTAGCGTGGGCGGCCCTGACGGGAAATGGAAAGAACAAAACGGAGACAACTGTCATACCGAAGCTTCCGGCATCTCTACAACACCAAAGTTCTGAATATGCGATACAGTCCACGCGCATGGTATCCAGGCCTTCTGTAGAGAGAAGTGCGTCAAATAGACGCCCTGTAGTAGACACCACTACACTGTCTAGTGCCTCTAGTCCTTCCTTGATATCTGCGATGGCTGCATCCAGTGCCCTCGGCGTATCCAATGCGACTGAAGGACCATCACGCTCGTATAACTCGACACCTCGGAACCTCTACCGCCCGGGTATATCGCATCCCCCATCTTCGTCCAGATTTATCAACATGGATCGGAAGCTTGATCGTAGACCATCGGAGGTTCGTCGCAAGCCAGTCGCCAGGCCCGAAGGAAGTTACAGAAACAACACAGCCGGGTTCTCCCAAGAGCCGTCACCGCCATCTTCATATCGTTCGTCTTCTGATGCCTCGCACGGCCCAGTACAATATCGTCGTAATAGAAGACAGCGAGTGGCTTCGCATGAGGTTCTTGGCTACGAATCATCAAGCTCTAGTTCTGGCTCTTTCGTAGAAGAAGAATCCATGGATCCCGCAGATATTAAGAGAAGGGCATGGACTGCTAAAAAGAAAGAGGTTATGGCAAACCTACCGTCTGGTGTCGACCCTGGAGCAGCTGCTCAAATTCTCGACGAGATTGTGGTTCAGGGCGATGAAGTTCATTGGCAAGATGTTGCTGGATTAGGTGGTGCCAAGGCTGCTTTACGGGAGGCTATTGTGTATCCATTGCTGCGTCCAGACTTGTTTGGAGGTCTACGTGAACCTGCTGGTGGTATTCTATTGTTCGGACCACCAGGCACTGGTAAAACAATGATTGCGCGGGCCTGTGCTACGGAGTCTGGGGCAACTTTCTTTTCCATCTCTGCCAGCAGTTTGACAAGCAAATATCTGGGTGAATCCGAGAAGCTTGTTAGGGCTCTGTTCAGTTTGGCTAAAGTGTTCTCTCCAAGTATCATTTTCGTGGATGAAATTGATTCTATCATGGGACAGAGATCCAGCTCTGGGGAACACGAAGCCTCCAGGCGCATCAAGACAGAGTTCCTTATTCAATGGAGCTCCCTCCAACGTGCAGCTGCAGGCAAGGAAAGCGAAAAGGTAGCAGCCAAAGCACAGAGAGTTCTTGTGTTGGCTGCTACTAACCTTCCATGGGCTATCGACGAGGCAGCTCGACGTCGATTCAGTCGTCGACAGTATATCCCTTTACCGGATGAATTGACTCGCCGGGCTCATGTTTGCAATTTGTTGGCTAGCCACAAGCATAATCTTTCTCCCGAGGAAATCGAGAAGCTTGTAGCTTTGACTAATGGTAAGGCGCAGCATCCCAAGTTTCAAGTATATGTTAACTAACACGGATTTCATAGGATTCTCTGGGTCTGATATCACAACATTGGCCAAGGATGCTGCTATGGGGCCTCTTCGGTCCCTCGGTGAGGCAGTGCTAACAATGTCTAAGGACGACATTCCTGCCATTTCGTTTGCAGATTTTCAAAACAGTATGCTACGGGTGCGTCCAAGTGTTAGTACCGAGGGTATCAAACAACACGAAGAATGGGCACACCAGTACGGAGAAACAGTGCGTTCAATATGAGTTAGAAATAAATAAACTTTCCAATAGACCATTACACAAAAGAATAAGTTTTGAATTGAACAGCACAGTCAAGCTTTGTGTGGGCTCTTCCGTGACAAAATATGCGAAACTGTTTCCAGCGCAAGTAGAAATACATAACTGGTGGTACATCATATGTTACAATGCTGTCAACTTGACAGCGCGGCCCCTTCTCCAACGGGCTCTCTATCCTCCTCCAACATCACGACACTCAAGGACACCTTTAAGACGAGGCCTCGGATGCTTGAGCAGCAGCAGCCGCCGATCTCCCAGCTTCCTGGGCCAATTGAGCCGCTCTTGCGGCCTTCTTGGCAGCCTTGGCCGCAATAATCTCCTGCATCTCAGCCTCCTTCTTCTGTCGCCTCCGTTCGTCCTTGATGGCCTTCTTTTCTTCGTAAGCGGCTACTCTCTCTTCCAGAGTAAGAACTGGTGGGCGCTCTTCTATCGGGACACTGGCGGGGGCAATGATGTGCTTGATAACATGGCGCTTGTGGGTTGATGTGCGCCAACCGGGGGTGATGGCTACCACGTCTCCGGTCTTAAGGGAGTTGTTGGGGTCGTGGACGAGGTAGTTGGTTGGGACTGAGAACCACTAGGTAGGAGCATAGATGGTTAGTATGCTGTTGTGGACTTCATGTTGTAGATATCCTAGCTGGCCTCGGCTGTGCCGGATGAAGGAGGCACAAACTCACCTTTGACACTCTGTTATTCCACTTTTGAGTTCCAACGCGAACCTTAACGGTCTTTTCCATAAGTCCGGCTGAGATAACCACCCCGTGAAGTTCACGGGTGACTCTCCGGGCGGCCACAACGAAAGGGCTGGTCATGGTGAATTGGGATATCTGAGAAGAGTCCGGGATGGCGGAATGGAGGCGTGGGGAAGATGGCCGAACAAGTCAATGTCCAGAATCAAAATGTAGTTACTGGCCTGCAAATCTCGGGACCCAGAGTTCAGTGATGTCGTCAATGCTGCTTTGCGCCGGCTCGCCAGCGATTCTAATGGCCCCACTAAAATCGCTGCAGAAATTCGAAGAGAATGCTTAGTCAGTGCGGTCACGTGCTAAGTGCCATGTTAGGGATGGGGGAAAGGAAAGAATGGATGAAGACAATTATGGTGCTCAAGGTGACAGGTTTTTTTTTTCAAAGACAGTTATTGTACACGTGTGGAAATCAGTCATGTGTGTTCTTTGCTAATGGCTATTCAAAGTTTTTGATATCTTCAAATAATGGTTTTGGTGAACGTACATACATACACATGAATGTTGTAAGAAGAAGGGTTACCAGTCGTTGGCCAAGGGTACTGATCACATCCGTAATCATGTAACCCCCAGAATACGATATACTGTTCCGGGAAGTCCCAGATGTCATTCTTCAAAGACACACGTATTCACGACTCACGACTCATCACCACCATTAGTAATAACCTTCTTACCCACCCGAAATCTACGGCGCAAACAATGACATCGTACCTACCTCTCTCAAACCATCGCCAAATCACGGGCCTGTGATCTTTTCTGCCAAGTGCATGAAGCTGCCCCACTACAAAAGTTTACGGTGACTGGCTAAACTGCCGCTTTTGGGATCATTTGGATGGGGATCGGGTACGGTCTGGAGGGGCGATATGGCAGGTGCAATACGTTGAGTGACAGGGATTATGCAGGAACTGACTGGGAAGATGCTGTAATACTCTAGGGAATTTTTAGATTCTCTGGAGTAAAAATTTCTTGGGTACTTGGCCAGCAAGTCAACTACGAGCGTTGAAACTTTTTTTTTCCTTCTTTGTGATTCTCTTGTTCACGATCTTTTTGTGGCATCTTTCTAACGACATTCTATCCTCCTAATATTGTACTTACTCGTAGCCAATATTGATTTGCAAAGTTCAGCTTTGTTCTCTAATCACAGCTCCTTCATCAACGCCTATACTCACAAATCTTTGTCTTTCTGTTTGCGCTATCGCAAGTCCATCAAAAATCAAATCACATCAAAATGTCTTCCAGCGATCAAGAAGCCTCGAGAAAGCGTCCTCGTAAGTACTTTCTAGTTTTGTTAAGATCTTTTCATTGTCTTAATCCCACATGATGGCACCTTCCTTAATATGTCAGTTCCTGGTTTGCTATGAACTGGCATGCATACCCCAATGGATCATGTGCCTGTTTTACTACCTCCAAATTTGCCATCAGATGATTTTCTTTCTCCTACAAACCTTTTTTTCACAATTAAACATCAACTAATACATTATTTTACATCATGACAGGCACTCAGTCTCTTCCCCCTCCTGCTCTTCCTAAGCTTGTGGCCGAGCAGCACACCCCGATTCCGGCCAGCGACAAGGACACTAAGCGTTTGATTGTCGTTCTTGCCAACGCCAGTCTCGAAACTTACAAGTCTTCTCATGCTACCTCTCGCAATGGCACCCAGAAAGATGAGAAGTACTCTCTTCTCAACAGTGATGAGCACATTGGTGTCATGCGCAAGATGAACCGTGACATTAGTGACGCTCGTCCTGACATCACTCACCAGGTATGGCTTTGTCCCGATTTTGTTGCTCTATTTCTCTTTTGGGCAACCCAGGTCCGTGTTACACAGATTCTCAGGCTAACATGGCATCACAGTGTCTTTTGACTCTTCTCGACTCTCCTATCAACAAGGCTGGCAAGCTCCAAATCTACATCCACACTGCCAAGGGTGTGTTGATTGAGGTTTCTCCCACCGTTCGCATCCCTAGAACCTTCAAGCGTTTTGCTGGTCTTATGGTTCAGCTTCTTCACAGACTCTCTATCCGCTCTACCAACTCGCAAGAGAAGCTTCTCCGTGTCATCCAGAACCCTATCACCGACCACCTTCCTCCTAACTGCCGCAAGGTCACTCTGTCCTTTGACTCGGAGGTTGTTCCCGTCCGTGACTACATTGAGTCTTTGGACCCCGCTGAGAGCTGCTGTGTGTTTGTTGGTGCTATGGCCAAGGGTGCTGATGACTTCGCTGATGCCTGGGTTGATGAGAAGATTTCTATCTCCAACTACAGTTTGTCTGCCAGTGTCGCCTGCAGCAAGTTCTGCCATGCCGCCGAGGACGCCTGGAAGATTCTGTAAAGAAACTACTGCTTCGCCTTCTTCCTGGGTACCCAGAGCGTACTAGCACACAAGCCATGTATCGCGGTAACGGTTGTTTTTGTAATTTACAACATCTTACATTGACATACCAATACTGTGCCGACGGTTTCATAAGTCGATCGCCAAGGGTCTACATCATAGTACCGTAAAACGTACATTATATCGCCTCTTGGATATCCTATTGATACGACTGTCAACGTTTTAGTTGTTCTGCTACGCAAGAGATGAAGTAAAGAGGATAACTGGTGGCATCCCTGATTGTCAGTGGCTTTACTACCTCTGGCTTACAGCTGCCCCAGATATGTCTCGTGTGAGGAAGAGGTGGTATTGATCGCGTGATGGTGGATGTTGCACGCGAGAGTTGAGAGACAAGTCCCGACCTAACTCGGGGCTTGGTCCGCATTGAGCCTAAAAAAACAAAACAGAAAGTGCGCATGAGATGCGCGTGTGGTTTGTTGCCCATCTATAATCATTTGGGTGACTTGTGGTGTTGATTTGATGTTGTCGTTTTTATCCTGTTTACCTGTTTACTATTATTCTTCTTTGGTCTTTTCGTGATGGACTTTGAGTCTATCATGTTCAAGACCCTTCTTTTTTGGTTTCAACCTTTCACTCCTCTTTGGCTCAGGTAGTGCGGATCACTACATTACCAGAGAAAAGCCACAGTATCCTGCCCACATTCCACATACAACATTGCTGGAAGTTGTTGGGTTTGGATCTGGGACACTTGGAGTTACCTGTATTTGCCTACGCTATCGCTGTTTTCCACAACCAAAACATGGGGCGTTCAACAACGGGTCCAAGACGCTTTTCGTCGTCTTCTGCTTGGTACTTCAACAGACCAAGCCTTCTCTCCCTACATCCCTCCTATCTTGTTTCCCTAAACAAGTCGCCCCCACCCAAATCTTCGCCTTCGTCTGACTTGCTGTCATCGGCTAAACTCTGTCTATAACTTGAGATATGTATTAGAAGTACATGTGCTTCTATGCAGCGCATCACAGATCAGCTAGTGGAGATCTATGCGTGAGTAGTCGGATATTACCATGGACTAGCCAGCTACGATTCATTTGTCAACCAATGTGTGGACAATCATGAGACTTGTGCTGTGCAATGATGCCTATGGTTGGGTGGAAAGACCTTCGGGTCTAATACACAGCTTAGAAATATCAAAAATCACCTTAGTTGTCTATATCATGAACCTTGATCTCACGGTTCCTTGCCCCGTTTTCTTTTGTCGTGAATATGCACCCCATGTACCATTTTGATCCATCTGCACGTTGATACCACTATATTGAGGGACCCATCGCTCCATCGGCTGGGGTGACCATCTCAAGGTGTACTTTCACTGGTCTACACAGCCGCAATGTTCTGCAAGTCCCGCTGGCGTTCCAATATGCTGCCAAGTGGGCCAACATGCACCACTACCATGCAAGCGTATGGCCCATCTCCATAAGACGTTAACCAAAAGGACGAAACCAACGACTTTCTCGGCTCCATTTCGCCTCATCTATGAACCTTGGAGCGGGGTACGGATTTTGAATGGCGAAGTGCGTAAGCGAAGAGCCTCGAACCGGCAAGAAGACCGTATCGACGGTATCCAAGCCGTCTGGTTCCGGAAAGTTGGCCGATTCAGTGTAGATATTCGGGTATGATTTCAACAGCGTGGTTGGGTGTGGGTCTAACAGTGTAAAATGGCTGGAACTGTTAAATCACAACCGGTTTGCGTAGGTTTGGGTGTTTGGACTAGGAAGACCATCTGGCAACGACTCGGCGGTGTGTAGGATAACAAGGACGAGTGTGGCAAAGCACAGGGAGCTTGGATCAGCGGACCATCATGACCTTGGAGAATCACGGCTCATAGTAGACTGTGCAGAGTTGGGCCTCGTTGGAATGTCATATTATGTCATAGGGAGACACACGCTAGACTGTCATACCGGCCTCAACTGGTTTTGACGGTGTTGATAACGGCCTTGTGATTGGCTTAAAATAGTTTTCACAGCGTCTATCTAGAGGGTAAGAAAAAACGCTCTGTGTCTGTTGTCCAGGGGGGGGCAGTCAGGCTCTACGCACTTAGACGCTGGGCTTTTGTCCCCTGTAGCTGTTGGGTTAGAGGCCCAAGTTGGGCACTGTTGACAGTTACAATAGAGCCCGGAAATAGAAACCTCAGGAGATCTTCAGTTGGGTTATGGTTCTCCAAAGTCAAGGCTCTTGGTAAGTATGCAAAAGTCCACGGCCAACATTCCCGAATATTCGTATACTGCCGTGGTCAAGATTCGCTCGATAGAGATACACCACGTTGTTTGCACAAAAAAACTCGGTTCGAAGTCCAGCTTCACACAAGCTGTGTTACATTGCATCCATTCAGGGGACAAGTTCAGTCTATCAAAGACCGGAAACAGAGGCCACTGGTCGTACTGTCACGCTTTCCTAAAGAGGGAAGGAGACGACATATGAACTTTTCAATCGGGGGATGTGATGATTTAGACATTGTTAGGGTCCGGCGGTTCTGGGTTTAAGCGCAGACAATGCCGAGCCCGACGACCCGACCTGACATCGGGGCTCTAGATTGATTGGGGATTGCTAGGTTGTATGTGAAATGCGAGTGTACGGGGGACATATATTGTCATCTCGGTACCTTTGCGCGCGTATCGTGATTCTAGGTTGTATGGGAATGTAGAAGAGGCTGGATTCATGGTCCGTATGATGGACGACCCACCGGCCTGAAAAGAAGACCACAAGGATGCATGTGTCGTGCCAACAAAGTGTGTATGTACGGATATGCGTATGTATGTACATACATAGACAGATATACTCCTTCGGTCCAGATGTGCCGTGTAGATCCTAGAGGGCGAGGTGAATATCAGCTTGTAACCAATAGGTTGGCATAAGTAAGTGTTGCCTTGGTGTGTTACAGTTTAACCGGGGCGGGCTCAGAACGGCTACCTTTCAGCCCCATGGATACATCACGTACGCGGGCCGGTAGTGGGTATACATTAGTGGGATCTGTTAATGTGTAAGATGTTGCATGTTGACCGATATTTATACAGGATAACGTTAGAAATATGACATATGTACAAGCGTGCATCATCACGGACACATAGATATGTATGCAACCAGCCTCATTTCTTAGTGTCCATTGAATAGGATCTTGTAAAAATCAACTGTACTCAAAAAAAGAAGCTAAGGATTTCTGATACAAAGGTATAGCACCTCATTGCCACAAAACAAAGCATCCTTTGTGCCTGGCTTCTTGTGCATTCCGCTGTCATTGTTCACTTAAACGGTCATGTTCTTAGAAGATTTCTCCTTTCGACTCTGTCAATGCACGCTCAAACAAAGCAGTAGCGTGTTAGTCGCATAATGTGAAGCAATGAAGTGATTTCTTAAAGATTACACTTGATGACGTCTGGAAAGTCCAAGTCTTCGCCTCATATGGACTATAATGCCTGTTCGATCGTCAATACATGATCTCTAGCAAATGCATGTCATTAATCAATGTAGATTATGACCAAGCAGGAAAACAAATATGCATAGACACTATAAAATAGTTGCATCTGTAAGTCTGCAGGTTATGTTTCTGTTCACTATATTGTTACCCAGACGTCCGTGCTTTCTCCTATACCCGGCATCGCCTTGGGCGAGCGTTTGTGGTGTTGGCAGCAGGGAGGGACCTACGCATGAAATTTGTAGTGTGCAGAAGGTGCCTCTCGCTGGCTGAAGGTGCAGGAGTATTAAGACAACGAATAGCTGACTGCTTGATTGGAACTTGTAGTCTGACAGAGAAAGTACATACCTTTTTTGAAATTTCGCCAAGTCCGGCCTAATGAAGTCATCGTAGCTTGGAGAGACTAACCTACTTGCTCTTTGTAAATTCACTGTATTTTTAGATTCTTTTTTTTCTCTGCATCTTTATTTCTTTTCCTTGTGCAAATGTGCATTGATGGTTAAACGTTTGTTGTTGGACGCCATCGACGTCATTTAACAAAACTCTTCAAGTCCGTTATTGGTCCCTGAATGTTATTCCGCCACTGCAGCCACCCATATTAAAGACTACTTAAGTAGCCCCAAGTTTCGCCCAGTCATTCGAATCCATCGACTACAGCTTATAGTTCGTGATCTGGCATCATATTGGGCTATTCGGTAAATCTACGCACCCCTCTTTACTACAATTTTTGTACACCCCCATTCTAATCCAGACATTAGACCTCATCCGCCTCGCTTGCCTGCAAGTCGGGCTCCTAACCCACACCCTGCGATCCCACGACCTGATGCTGCACCCTGTCTAGTCCAAGCACTTGCACGCCGACCCGCTGGTTCATGAAGCCCAGGCAGGTAGACTGAATACTGAGCATAGCGTCGTGCATGAGGTACATACATACATACATCTTGTACGTATATATAGTTGACTGTGTTCCGCCCCTTTCCCCGCTCTTTCATGATGACTATCCCAATCATCCTAGTCTCCGACCTCCCCACTGCAACATCCTTTTATGCAGATATTCTGCAACCTCTTGGTCTTAAGTTTATAAGTTTACCAGCTTCTTCTCATTCTTCTCATTCCCTTACAAAGTCTACTACAAAATCTTCAACTAAAAAGGGATCCGCCAAGTCATCCCTCTCTTCAAAGCCTAAATCAACATCAAGATCCGTCTTTTTTGGTCATTCTTCTACTCCACTTCTGGAACTTCGTGAACAAACAACCGGAAAGTCTATTCGTCCAGGTCATCTCGTTCTTGCCACAAACTCTGACTCTGTCATATCAGAGTTCTACGCTCGTTGCCTTAAAGTCTGTGGTAAAAACAACGCCATGTCTACCTCCCTTGCTCACCGGGGACGTGCCCTGGATAAGGATGGAAACGCTCTCGAGGTTGTTCGCAGATCAGGGACCCAAAATAGCCATATTGCCAATTGGAGCAATGAAGTTGCCAAGTCTAGTACTGGAGCTCCTTCGACCATTGTCACTTCAGTTCCGAGCAGCGTTCATATGGCCAACACGTCGGTCAAACGTACCTCGAAGTCCAAGACCAAGTCTACTCCCAAGGAACACAATGCTACTGGAGATGGTTCACATTTTGATACTGCCGGTGTTGCTGTCCTTGGCTTCTTAGGTGCTGCTGCCGGTGCTGCGTATGCCATCCATGCCATGAAGAATAGTAATGGCAAGAAGGAGTCTTCTAGCTCAAAGTCCAAGTCTTCTGAGAAGTCCAAGTAAGTATATAAACCATATGTCTATTGTATCTCGGGAAATGTAACTAACTCGATATCTAGGTCCAGTAGACCCTCTAGCCGTGCAACCAGTCCAGCAAAGACCTCCCGTAAGCCTATGCTGACGGAATCCCAGCCACAAGTTACGTCTCCTCTCATCAAGAGCTCTGGGAACTACTCGGAAGCTGAGCTTGATGCCTTGGCTGCCAAGCTCAGATCCGATCGTCAAGCAGGCGGCGCCAAACCACAGCAACAGCAACAACCATTATACAGTCAACCAGCTCGCACCAAGCAGATGGCCAGTGAGCCTGACGACTTTGAGACAGTTGTCGATGGCAGTCAGAAATATGGTATTCCTTCATCGTCACGACCATCTGCCTCCCAAAGCAAGGGTGGTCCATTGTCCGAAGAAGAACTTTCAGCCAAAGCCGCCGAGTATATACGCAACAAAAATAACAAGGCCAGCGCCTCGCATCAAAGCCAGTCCAAGAGCAATGCCAATAGATTATCTGGGATTGCTTTGGCTGCTCTCCAAGGTTACGCAGGCTCGGGACAGCAGGGTGGAGGTGTGCCTAATGATTTCCAGACTGTAATCGATTCTGGCGGTGACCCCGACAAGGAAGCCGAAATGTTGAAGCTTGCTGCTCGTCATGGAGTCAAGGGTGGTTACGATACTAGTGACGGACGGAGCATGGCTCAAGGTCGGTCAAGTGCCAAGGCTAAGTTCGCTGGTGCTGCCGCTGCCGCTCTTCTATCCGTTGCTGCCAGCAAGAGCAAGAGCAACGGTCACCATGGTGTAGCTAATGATTTCCGGACTGTTGTGGACGATGGAGAGGAATATGACAAGGAGGCTGAGATGATCAGGCTAGCGCAAAGTCTCGGTGTTCAGGGTGGTTACGACGTCGGTGATTTCAAGTCCCATGTTGNCTAGTGACGGACGGAGCATGGCTCAAGGTCGGTCAAGTGCCAAGGCTAAGTTCGCTGGTGCTGCCGCTGCCGCTCTTCTATCCGTTGCTGCCAGCAAGAGCAAGAGCAACGGTCACCATGGTGTAGCCAGCGATTTCCGGACTGTTGTAGACGATGGAGATGAATATGACAAGGAAGCTGAGATGATCAGGTTAGCGCAAAGTCTCGGTGTTCAGGGCGGTTACGACGTCGGTGATTTCAAGTCCCATGTTGGCTCCGGTTCCAGACAGAAGAGATCAGTGCCATCTCCTCGCATGAACCCGGCTGCCTATTCTGGTGGTGGTGTTGGTGCCAGCGATTTCCGGACTCTTGTGGATGGTGGAGATGACTATGACAGGGAAGCTGAGATGATCAGGCTAGCGCAAAGTCTCGGTGTTCAGGGTGGTTANGATTTCAAGTCCCATGTTGGCACCGGCTCCAGACAGAAGAGATCAGTACCTTCTCCTCGCATGAATCCGGCTGCCTATTCTGGTGGTGGTATTGGTGCTAACGATTTCCGGACTCTTGTGGATGGTGGAGATGACTATGACAGAGAAGCTGAGATGATCAGACTAGCGCAAAGTCTCGGTGTTCAGGGTGGTTATGATGTCGGTGACTTTAAGTCTCACGTGGGCTCGAAGGGTCACAAGGCTGCCACTCCTACTCGCACTTTCAGTCCTCCTACTACTCGCGCTTTCAGTCCTCCTACTACTCGTGGCTTTGCGGTCCCTGGGAATGACTTCCAGACTGTAGTTGACGATGACGATGATGATGATGATGAGCGTGAACGTGAGGCGGCCAAACTCCGTGCTCAGTACAACGTTGGTACTGATCCTGACTACCAGACTGTGGTCAACTCTAAGCATAAGTCATCATCCAAGTCCAAGTCTTCTTCCAAATCAGCTTCCAAGGCTGCACCGGTCAAGTCTAAGTCTTCTTCCAAGAAGTCGGTCGTGGCTAGCAAGCACTCCCACGAGATTCCCCAGGAACAGCCCGACGATTTCGAGACTCTTATAGAGCAACCCCGCGAGTTGATGAAGCACAAGGGCGAAATTCCTGCCGACTTCCGTACTACGGTTGGTGATAATGAGCCCCGCAACTTCCATCTTGGTGACAAGTCTCGGCCAGATCTGGTTGACGGTGCTTCGGAAGTGGGTCACCGTAGCAAATCACACAAGTCGTCGTCTTCCAAATCGCATCGCCATGAGAGTCATAGCAAGTCTTCGGGTCATCACTCGAGACATCACAGTCGCAGTCGCAGTGTTGCGAAGTCGACTGTTTCTATGAGCAGCAAGGTGTCGACTCGTGCTCCTCCTACCGAATTCTACTCGAGATGGGATACTGAGACTGTGGTCCCTGGTGACAGTGTTAGCCAGGTCGGTCGGTAATTTGGTTGTTTTGTTTATATTTTGATGGTTTTTACTTTTTGCATTTATCGTGTGTTGGTATACACGTATACATATACTGCACCACGGATACAAGCCGAGTGTAGATAAACTTTGTAGAGTCTAGGATTACGTCATTCCAGGTGGTGACTCGTTATTATCGAGTCGTCGATGAGTAGATTTGTTTTTGTACAATGCTTTGGTATTTTTATAGTTTTTCTTTTTTTGCAATGAATTGGATGAATTCTCTTTACTTTTGTTTTACTGTGGTTTGTAGTTACATCGGCCCGTAATCGCCGCTTCTCGGGAGCAATATCGGCTTTGACAACCCTAACATGAATCGGAAAAGATCCCGATATTGAGATTTCCCCATTTTCTTGTGTGAATTATAAAGGCCGTAAGTGACTTCCCTAGTGAGGTATGTATCTGATTTCGACTAAATCTATACTGATAATGCCCTGGAATTAGTACATACGTATGTACTATACATTTTTATATTCACCATTGTCATCATTTTCACGGTTCTTCATATCCGCCTATTCTTATTCAGCGATCGGCCTTTGGCTGTCAGCGGCTCGTTCCTTCGATTCCTTCGGACCCACCGTTGCATATCCGACACCATGATGGGGAGTCAATAGTCAAGTAAAACAGTCATTTCAATATTCAATGTTGACGCCATTTTTAAAAACTATAAATATATAGCGCGTGTTTGTTTTCTTCATTGTCGCTGGTGGATTGTTTTTAACTATTTCGTTTATATTTTGTTGTTGTAAAGGTATCGAGGACTTCTTATTTCATCATGGGAGGTAATACGTTCGCTCTGGGTGAGTCTGTTCCAGACACTCAACATGTAAGTCGCACTCGGACAGTAAATATAGAAAGTCATAAACTCACGTAAACTATAGGCAGTCAGTGTGTCCCTTCCTACTTGGGCTTCAAACGTTGGTTATGAAGAAGGTGAGGCGTGGGTCGTTGACAAGATGACCACGGGTTATCCTCGGTAAGTATGATATGAATAATCATGCCGCGATCGGTCCATTAACCGTGAATAGCTTCTTCATCCACAAGAGTATCGCGGCTCTCGCAGCGACCATTGTCAAGGACTATGGACGTCCCGGTCAAACTGCTATGCTCTTCCCTAAACATGCACCTGCTGAGAGATGTGTTGAGCTCATGAAGAAACGTGCCACTACTCCCTTTTCGAAGGAACAAGTCTACATTGTCGACTTTGTTCTGGACCCTTCTAAGCAGGTTTCTCCTGCTTTGAAACGGCTGTCGCCGGCTATTTCGGCGGTTATTTTGGATCAGGATCTCTGGTCATTGGCGAAGCAGTATTGGCAACACTCTGGTGATGGTATTTCCAGTCGTCGTGCTGAGTTCTCGTCACTTTTATTCGAAGATGGTCTTTTCAAGGTCGCTGCTTCTGAAGTCGTCCCTCCACTTTCTCCTGCGCCTGTCTCATGCAGAGGACCACGGCGGTACCAAAAGCGGTCGCCTTCTATTGATCATACTGCCAAGTTCACTCCTAACCCTGCGGATGACGAAGGCCAGGCTGTTGAAAGTTTCAACTTTTTGGAGGAGAGATTCGGTCGTAACTTGGATCTCTCGTTGGTTCCTAGAGCACGTTCTGCTATTCATCGTCGCATTGCTGGTGCTGTTGCCGAGGTATCATTGGCTGAACCATCTGCTGTACACGACAGTACGCGTGATGTAAAGGGTCTTCATGAGAATGACGTATACCTCTTCCCTTGCGGTATGAATGCCATTTTTAACGTTCATAGAGCACTTCTCGCTACGTTTGGCTCATTTAGAAGTGTTAACTTGGGATTCCCCTACGTCGACACTCTCAAGATTCTTGAAAAGTTTGGGCCGGGTTGTGAATTCTACGGACATGGCTCGGATGCTGAGTTAGCCGACTTTGAATCTCGACTAGAAGGTGGTGAACGTTTCTTGGCCCTCTTCTGTGAATTCCCCGGAAACCCTCTCTTGACCTGTCCCGACTTGAAGCGTATNTCTTCCCTTGCGGTATGAATGCCATTTTTAACGTTCATAGAGCACTTCTCGCTACGTTTGGCTCATTTAGAAGTGTTAACTTGGGATTCCCCTACGTCGACACTCTCAAGATTCTTGAAAAGTTTGGTCCGGGTTGTGAATTCTACGGACATGGCTCAGACGCTGAGTTAGCCGACTTTGAATCTCGACTAGAAGGTGGTGAACGTTTCTTAGCCCTCTTCTGTGAATTCCCCGGGAACCCTCTCTTGACCTGTCCCGACTTGAAGCGTATTCGTGCTTTGGCCGATAAATATAAGTTTGCCGTGGTAGTCGATGAGACCATCGGGACCTTTGCCAATATGGACGTTCTCAAGTTCGCGGATGTCGTCGTCAGTAGTCTTACCAAGATTTTCTCCGGAGAGTCAAACGTCATGGGTGGTAGTGCGATTCTCAACCCTAGCTCGGCTATATACTCCTCTATCAAAGCGGCCATGGACTCTCAGTATGAAGATACCTACTGGCCCGAAGACATCATCTTCATGGAACGCAACAGTCGTGACTTCCGCGACCGCATAGATAGAGCCAACGCTAACTCTCTTGCCCTCTGTGACCTACTTCGTAACCATGAGCTCATCAAGAAGCTATACTACCCCAAGTTCAACCCAACCAAGGATAACTACGAAGCGTGCCGTCTTCCCAACGGTGGCTACGGTGGTCTACTCTCTATTGTCTTCCACGATCGGAACAAGGCTATTGCATTCTACGATGCTCTTCAGATTGCCAAGGGACCAAGTCTAGGGACTAACTTCACTTTGACTTCGCCGTATGTCCTGTTAGCTCATTACCAGGAGTTAGATTGGGCGGCTAGTTATGGTGTGGACCCGGATCTTATTCGTATTAGTGTTGGCTTGGAAGAGACTGATAAGTTGGTTGATCTCTTCAAACAAGCACTTGCCACGGCTGCCCAGGCTTAAGGAAGTCACTTGGGTTTGTTACCTATCTGTATTTTAATAAGGTCGTTTGTACGACCAATCTTTTCAACATCATCCATCTCATGACATTACGATACATCAAGTCGGTTCAACACTTTGGACATTAGATATCTTAAAATTCTGTTTATTCATTATGCAGTGTATTGAAAATGTGAGCTTCATGCCTGTGAATGAAAAGAGTGAATAGAAATTACATTATTGTGCATTTGCTGCGATGATATCCTTCTCCGTATGCTGCGATACCAGCTTCCATATCATCTTCATTTGATTTGGCTCTAACTTCTTTAGGGAAATTTGTAATGAGGAACTTCTCTAGTTTGCGATCCAGGTTATCGGTATTTGCGCTCTTGATAGTATCGGCCCTACACATGGGACATTGGCCCTTGTGTTTCGGGTCATTCTGTAGTTTGATAACACAACTGATACAGAAGACATGATTACAGCCTACTCGTACAGCTCTCCATGTTATCGAGCAGCAAATAGGGCAAAGATAGTCGTCTATTTGTGGTACAAGCGAAACGATTTGGTTTGATATAGCCGCGCATAAACCTTTTGCGATGGATCCCGAGATGATGCGTGTAGAGTTGATAGTTTTGGGATAGACTTTGGAAACACCAAATGATGTGCGTTTATCAAACTTTTTAAGGATCTTCGTTATGGCGAGTTTGTTGATCTCTTGAAACTGTAAATTCTTCAAGATAGAAGCGTTGATTTCGAGGAACCGGTTGTATGCACCGTGGCTGTTGGGACATTTAAACTTGTGATCAATCTCGCGCCTCTTCATTTCCGACTGGAACCATTGTAATTGCTTCAGAGCCTGTGAACTTTTACGAGCACCAGCACCTGACTCCTGATTAGAGAAAAAGATTTGGGCATCGAGATACACCTGGAAGATTTCTCTCCAGCGATTCAAGTCGGTCTTGCTGTACTTTGAAGGTCGAGAAACAACAGCAACAATGTTTTGGAGCTCGTCAATTTCAGAGCTGAGTGTTTTTTCCTCCTGTTTTTGAACAACTTCCAATCCATTGACATCCTTTTGTAGCATTTCAAAGAACTTGGCGTCGAAATGTAAAGGAACTTCAATGACCTGTGAACTATCGGGATGTTCTTGCGATGAATGTCCATCTGGTTGTGATAGCGCAAGGGCAGTAGCTCCACATTCTTCTTGTGGACTATCAGGTGATGTGTGTACAATAGTCCCGTTCTGTTGCGACAAAAGGCGATTTACAAGCTTTTTTGATGGGCCTGTAAGCGTTGCGTTGACTGGCGCACCATCTTGAACGTGGACGTAGATCATCAAGCGCGGCTTGACAGTCTTGACCTTCTTATCGGGCTCGAGGTTATATTTGAGTTCAAGTCCATCGTGGGATTCCGCCGAGATGAGCTCATGAATAGTTTCTGGATCAAGGCCGAGGTCTTCAAGTTCCTTAATAATCTTCTTGAGACATTTCTTCAGTTGGCTGTATGGAATAGCGTGTTCAACCCAATGGTCAGGAAAACCTATAAAGAATCAAGAACATCAGTTAACATGTTGTCAACTTTTCGGACATAGAAAGTCGCCAAGATAAGCCAAGACGGGAGAAGCAAAGACTCACCTTCACGCTGAAGCGCTGCTTTAAAATCTTGACCAAACTTCATGGTGAATCACCAAAAGCGCAAACAAATCGCCAATAACAAAAACTAGGGTGAAAAAAGGGAATACACAACAACATCTGGTGCTAGTCAAGATACTGCTTGATACATGGCAAGCGCAACAAATTCTGAATGACTAAAATTTCTTTGAAACAAAAAGATGAAGGACTTTTTTTATAAAGAAGGAAGATGGAATCAAATCGTCTGTGTGCTCTTTATATAGGGCAAGTCCAATTAAGTTTCAGGATTCACGCAGATGGTCAGCATTGTTTAGCGCAATCACTTTCGGCTCCATCCCCTATGACGGCTTAGGGCGGAGAGGCGTCCGGGTTCTAGATCATTCAAAGTTGGGGTGGCGTCTAACTTTGTGCGTTTGCTGCTTAAGGGGCCACTGCTCGAGCCGCCGATACGCAGAGAACATGGCGGCATTCCTGTATCAAATGACGCTAAATTAGCGGTTAGCCGGGGTTTACACTTCTGGAACTGGATTTCGATATTCGTGAAGAAAAAAATGTCTTGGATATCAAGTAAAAGTTGCCAAGAGACTTATTGCCTTTGAAAAACTGTTGTCTCTCATGTGATGATAGCTGAACGAGTTCGACTTAAATAGGAGTCGAGGCACGCGACACTCTTCAACTGATGACAACGCTTGGACTACCAGTTACCGTGTACCGCTGCCACAAGTTGAAACCAAAAACGGTGCACAATGTGACGTGAGGCTGGTCGAGTCAGTCAAGGCTTCAACAGTGAGTTCGGCATTTCGCAGGTTGTACACGCTTGTTTCCGTCGGTCATGTTATCAGTCGAGTCATGGACTAAATCAAGAATAAAAAACGGGGCTAATCCATCGATCCCAAATATCAAAGATAAAACGCACACGTGGGCGATGAAATACATCTGTAAAGAAAGATATCGATGATTGTAGCTGCGCTTAGGATTGACAGAGTGGAGAAAAGACGACTAGTCTGACATCACTGATTTTTCTGCTTTTAGTCAAATTCGATGTAGCTCCGATCCCGTCAAAATCGGAAGTTGCGGTGAAATCCATGAACGGAAATTCCAAGTCGATTGGGAAGGTAGTTATTCAATTGTGTATTTACAGTCGTTTTTGCGTCATGAAAAATGTAAAGAATGAATTGTGAACCGTCGTTGTTTGTTTATACGCACGTTTTTTATCCTATCTAAACTTTTATCCGCCTATCTCGAGTTCATGTTCATCTACGATATTGACACGATCCTTCATGTAATCGACACACAACTATTCCAACTTCACATAAAAGCCAAGTTAATATAAATCTAGCACTTTCCTTTTCGAATTTAACAAAAAGTTACGGTGCCGAATGGTAGGGATAGGGTTCGTCGTTAATCAACGCAATCACAGATTTTATGATAAATCCTTCAAAAAAAAAAAAGAATTGTGTAGTACAAATGCAGGCCATGATGTCAGGTGACATCATCATCGACGTCCTTCAATTGGGCTGAATATAGACGTAGAGCTGCCAACCTATCTTTCCCAATAGTTTGCTCTCCAAACTTCAAAAATGGGTGCTGAGCAATCCAAAACCAGCGAATCTGCCAGTTCTACAACTGGTCCTCACACAAAGACATGTTACTACGAACTTCTATGCGTAAGCCAAGACGCTACTGATGATGAGTATGTCTTGATACCTCTCATATAATACAAAAAGTACCTTGACTGACGGTTTCCCCATGATACTAGACTCAAGAAAGCGTATCGTCGCCTGGCCTTGAAACATCACCCCGATAAAAACCCCGACAACATCGAAGCTGCAACTGAGAAGTTTGCTGAAATCCAGTCTGCCTATGAAGTCTTATCCGACTCCCAAGAGCGTTCTTGGTATGATGCCCACAGAGACGCCATTTTGAGCGGCGTTGATCCGCAGGATATAGCGGCTTCTGGTTCCTCTACATATCGTAATGTCCCTATGACAAGCACGGAAGAGCTGCTTGGACTTACAAGATGGTTCAATACACGGACACCATTCACCGATGAGAAGACCGGGTTCTATGGTTTCCTCAGGGAGATATTTGTTCGTCTTATTGATGAAGAGATTGCTTGCGCTGAACCTGACGAGGCAGCCAATGTCAACTGGCCTGACTTTGGGTACAAAGACTNCCGCAGGATATAGCGGCTTCTGGTTCCTCTACATATCGTAATGTCCCTATGACAAGCACGGAAGAGCTGCTTGGACTTACAAGATGGTTCAACACGCGGACACCATTCACCGATGAGAAGACCGGGTTCTATGGTTTTCTCAGGGAGATATTCGTTCGTCTTATTGATGAAGAGATCGCTTGCGCTGAACCTGACGAGGCAGCCAATGTCAACTGGCCTGACTTTGGGTACAAAGACTCAGATTACTCCACTATAGTCCGTCCGTTCTACGCTCACTGGATCAACTTCTCAACGAGCAAGAACTTCATGTGGGTCGAAAAATGGAGACTTTCAGACGCACCCAACCGCCATGTGCGCCGGGCCATGGAAAAAGAAAACCAGCAAGCACGTCAGGAAGCCATCAGAGAGTTCAACGAGGCAGT
>JSUI01006538.1:0-31047 GCA_000833645.1 Huntiella omanensis | reverse complement strand
CGCTCCCTTGTAGCTTTTGCCCGCAAGCGTGACAAGAGATACCAGAACAATGTACAGAGTGAGAATGATCGTCACAAAACAATGCGCGATGCCGCCGCTGCCCAGGCCGCCCGCTCTCGTGCTGCCAATCAACGCTTGGTAGATGAATATGTTGCTCCTGAGTGGGCACAGTCTCGGGAAGACGAAGACGATCACGCCAATGAATACAGCGATTTCGGAGAAAGCGACGAAGAGGAGGAGGTTGTCGAGACTATCGAATGCATAGTTTGCGACAAAACTTTCAAGTCAGATAAGCAATACGAGGCGCACGAAAAGAGCAAAAAGCACATCAAAGCTGTGCAGCAATTACAGCGGGAGATGCTCAAAGAAGAGCGTATGATGGCCAAGGCCCAAAAGGCTGCGGCAAAGGCTAACCCTGCGCCCAAGGAGAACGTAGCATCTCCAGAAAAGTCAGATGATGACGCCGTCCCATTAGAGGACGAAGATTTCGAGGTCATTGATGAGATTTCTAAAACTGTCGAGGATGGTTCGGTAGATGAGGACCCCGAAGCCGATATCGAAGATGCCGTCGGTCCAGCCGGTGCTACCGACGGTGAAATGAATGATAGCCAGGGTCCAACAGTAGTAGATGATATCAACCTTGAAGACCTCAAACTTGAATCATCCGACAATGACCAGCCCCAAACAGTCTCTCCAGAACCAAAGATTGGCAAGGCCAAGGCCAAAAGAATGAAAAAGGCAAATCGCAACGCATCCGACACAGCACAGCATTCCGTGAGTCACGCTCTTATTCAACTTGAAAATTAATGTTCCATGTACAGAGCTAACATTTCTCGATAGTGCCAAGTATGTAATGCTGAATTCGACTCTCGAACCAAGCTATTCACTCATATCCGCGATCTTGACCACGCCACCCCGATACCACAAGCCAGCTCCAAAGCGAACAAGAAAAAGAAAAAGCGGTCCTAACTGTATTGTTTGGTCTGGGTGTTACTGACTGTCCTATGTGACATCTTCAGTGTGTTTAAAAGTTTCATTTCATCATTTGCATTATTTCGTTCTCATAGAATACCCATAACGTGGATTAGTAGACCTCTCGGTTGACTGACCCTCTTGTTTCTCCCAGTTTAATCATACTCCCATGCTTGAAGTGTAATGTATGTGCATATGTCCAGATGTATGTAAGCGTAAATGAACCACATTCACATACGGCCATAGATTTACTCGTCGTTGTCATCGTCCAACTCATCGTCAGCTTCGTCCAATGATTCGACCTCGTCAATAGCCCCAGCCCTGCCACATGGCGAGCCCATTGGGTTGATATCAAATACTGAAATAACGGGTCTGCCCTGTACATATTTGATGGCACGACGCCATTCTTTCCATTCGTCTTGGCTGCGAATTAAAAATCCGATCAGCATACTGGGATCCATCTCCTTGACATGAAGCTTTCGCAGACGTCTAGTGTGAAAGGTCGCCATTTCTTCGTCGGAATATTCGCCAACTTCGCGGTGGAAGGGGAGGGCTTCCTGTGTGATATGCGGATCGAGATAGAATAGGTAAAGACCCTGAGAACCGACGAAATAGTGTGAGGAGGATGGTCGTCCACTAGAAAATATATGTTAGGTATGTTTTGACTTGAGACAGAACGGCGGTATGACTCTTACCCAGCGATACCCATTGATTGGGGCATTTGTAGAGTTGCCACTAAGGCTTCCCAATACACCGGATTGACCTTATCGACACCTAGACGTGTAGAGACGAGTACCAGAGTGGGAGTAAAACTCTCTCCTTCAGGTTGCGCAATCTCCATAAAACTATCCTCATATACATCGGCGCTATCACCAGTTACATAAACACGCAGGTCTAAAGCTTGAGCATTGACCAAAGATCTAGTTTTACTGTTAGTCACTAATGCCATGACCAAATATGACGTCAGAGCCAACATACTGGATACAACGTGAGGTTGCTGAGGGCCCGAACCACTCTCCGGGATATTTTCCACATGTTTCTGCGCCAAGCTTGACAAAGTTGTGCAATGAAAATGGTGCTTGGGGGTCGTCGGAAAACTGAGAAATAATCTTGCGCTCGACGTCCGTCTCTTGGTATAGTCTCCAGGCTGTGTGTCGCAAACATCATAGTGAAATAGTTAGCACATAACGAACAGGAAAATGTACGCTTGAATGCGGCCAAGTTCAAAACTCACATCTTCCTAAGCGCCGGATTGCCATGGCATTCGCAAGGAGACTCTGACCAGTCCTTATCATACAACCCCATCCAGAGTCCGAGGTAAAGCCTTCCTGGTCCATCAAATGCGTCTTTAACCGCATCGACAATGAGAGCGCCTTACTTGCATTGGGATCAGTGGATTTAGCAATGGCTTCAAATCCCGAGCGGTATGTCATCCAAATCCGGGCTTCAAAGTCGTCAACAAATGCCGCAGGCCAGCCTCCATCAACGCTCCCACTTGCATTTTCCCCATAAGCAAGTGATGATGATAAACTGCTAGCTATGGATGTCGTCTTTGAGGCTGGTGCGTTCTGTTCGTCTTCGTCTTGATCTTCTGTCTGATTAGCAGCCGAATTTTCGGTTGCGGTTTCTAATGTAGTGGTAGATGGCGCCTTCAATGTTGTTACCGAATCAGCGAGTTGCGCTTGCGCAATCGATTGCGATCTTGCGATCGTTTTATGGGGCGACGAGCGATCATAGGAGCAACCTAGACACCAGATGGGTTCATCGTTGATAGGGTCGTTGACTGGTTCCGGGTCCCAGAACATTTGTACTAGCCGTTTCCCCAGATCAACAGTAGTCATTATGTGAATAATTGCGATGGTATGTATTCTGTTTAGATGAAAAGATGAAAGATTGCACGTTGAAGACGAGCCGTTGATCACAGGACAATATCCCACTATATATGATAAGATGGGCCAACAGCTACAGGCTAGTTGGTGTATGACATCAGTACTTGACAGGGGTTAATGAACCACATGATTGCCCTAGAAAGAGGCACCATGGCATTTGAAGATTCAACTATGCGCCTGTATTGTACTTGCTTGTCGCTGAATATTGGCCTCTGTAGCTAGGAACATTTAGGCGGTAAAACTAAACTGGGAAGTGGGTTGTCTTTCGGTTGTCGTCTACTTGCATGTCTGGAATCCGATTCCTCCACATATACCAGTGTGGTTCAATACTCAAACAACTGATCATTTTCAAAAATCACAATTTTCCATTTGACATTTTCATTCTTTTCATTCGATTATTTGTCTAATTTTCCTGTCTGTTGTCAACGCTATTCATCATTCATCAAGCCCACGGACAATCGCTCTGTTCTTACCCTAACCTCCAGCACTTAAACCCTTTTTGGCAAACTAGGTGCTATCATTTTTTAAAATAATTTTCTTTGATAAACGGCTTGGAGTTCACAAGTTAGTTGTGGTATCGATTCCACGAACAGTATTATCGCAAAGAAGGCACATTTTAGAAATCCATAAGATTGGCCCTCTGGCCACCATCATGAGAAACGGAAAACATTCGAAGCGCGGAAACCATTTCCGGCGTGGAAAAGCCAATTACGAGCCAACACCCGTTTGGAAGCCAGCCCCCAAACGTCCCCATTTTGGTACGCTAACTTGGAGAAGATCACGATCATATTCATGAAATTATATTAACCTATCTTTTTCTCGCAGCATTCGACTCCAGTGATACTGCCGAATTTTCCGCCTCCAACTGGAAACCCCTAGACGAATATTCGAACTTAAGACATCATCCTGTTAAATTCGTGAGCGCTGGGTCTATCTTCCCTCTCGAAGAGACCCAGATCAAAAAGGATACGACTGCCCAAAAGCCTTCTAAACCCGTTCAGCTATCAAAGTCAACCAAGGATTCTGAGTATATACGGAAGCTGGTTTCTTTAAACTCCTTGACACCAAGTCCCCCCGAAGAAGCTCGAGATACTTCTCCCGGTCGCCAACCGAAAGATCAAGCCTCTACGATACCTTCCGAAGAAGCCCGAGATACCTCTCCTGATCGCCAAGTGAGAGATCAATCACCTACGAGATCCGAATCTGGTTCTTCGTCTTGCTCTGAAGTCTTGATCTTCCGGGGTCGCGGTCAACGCATACAGTCACAACCAAGTCCACGCCCTGTAAAGAGTCTGGTATCCGTTTGTGTTCAGACCAAATCTGTGACAGTCCCAGAAGAGACTGAGCCATCAGTCACTGCTGAGCCGCCAGCCACTGAGCCACTAGTCATTGAGCCACCAGTCACTGAGCCACCAGCCATTGGGCCACCAGCCACTGAACCATCAGTCACTGCATCGCCAGATTTCGAAAAGTCGAGCATTGAACAAACGGATAACGACACCCAGTCCTTGAACCTCGAGCAACTTAGGAACGAGATTAACACAATCGAGCAATACCTAGACAGTACAGCTGTTCCAGAAAGCTCAAGTTCGGTTGAAAGTGACAACATGGTTAAAGGAAGCCACCGCCGGCTTGCCCGTCGAGAATCTCGGCAAAGAAAGAAACAACGTGTACGGAATGGACATGGCTCACGGAACCATACATTTTCCAGTGGTCCTATTCAACTCATTGATGATAGCGAAGACGATGACGAAGATGACCTGGAAGCCATGTGCCGTGATTATGCCGAAAACATGGCAGCTCATGGGGAGGATACCATATCTTACACATGGGCCCGTCGTGATCTCGGTGGCGAAGAGGGTGATGTCGCCATTTTCCCAGAACCAGCTACTGTTTCTACAGAAGCCTCCGATTCAGATGAGGTGACGTCAAAGATATTGACTCCGCAGGACTCGACTTCTCGTGGATCTGGAAAGAGCACTGAAGATAGTCCTCCATTCGACATCAGCACATACCCAGAAGCCCCCGGTGAAGTACAAATTGAAATTAGAAATGGATTCAAGGCGGCTGGATGGGAAGTTGAATCAATAGAAGCGGAGGTGGAAGTAGAAGAAAAGATTGGCGAAGCGTCAGATTCTCATGATCCACTCGGTATTCCAGTCGATAGTGACGACGATTCTGCTGAGAACGAAGATGACGAGGACGAAGAGGATGAAGAAAATGGAGACGATTATGACATTGAATTCGATGACGATGATGAGGAGGACGATGACGATGTTGACGACTACATCGATTTCCCTGAAGAATATGACTATGAAGAGGCTTTCTTCAACAGCGAAGTTATTTCATTATCTCCGGGTGTCATGAGACGACAGAACAAACGCCAACAAAAAGGAAATACGCCATACTACAACCTTGATCTCGACCCACAGATTCTCGACCAACTCACAAGGTCTCACGTCAACGGTCGGTCACGCAAGGTTGCCAAGAAACAGAAGAGAGAAGAACTACGTGCTCTAGGACTTCTTGGGAAGAAGGCTCAGAAACGGGCTGGCAATCCTGGAAACCTGGAGATGATCTATCCTTCTGGTATGACGTTTGAGCAAATTACGACGGAAGTCTGGAGCTTTTTGGATGATGATCACAGACACGAGTATGTATCCCATAACATCATACATCACTACTATATATTTTGGTGGTAACAGCTAACTAACATCAACTTTTCAACTCAAACAGACTTAAATTCCCTCCAATGGCCGCATTCTTCCGTAAAGGTCTTCACGAACTCGCACACAAAATGAACCTTAAATCCAAGTCTTGCGGAAAAGGTGAGAATAGACAGCTCAGTTTTTCCAAGAGAGGCACAACCATTACGTTTGAGCCAAAGTATCGCCAAGTTATCGCCCAAGTTGGTCGTCGTCACTTCAAAATCAAGACAACCACTCATGTCGGAAAGGAATCTACAAAGTTTTCGGGTCGATCAGCTGCTGTCCATGATGGACAAGTTGTCGGTGGCGACTGTCCACAGCTTGGAACAGAAAACAAAGGACATGCACTTCTGAAGAAGATGGGCTGGAATCATGGAACTGGTCTTGGTAACGGCTCCAATAAGGGAATATTGGAACCCGTACAAGGTGTAGTCAAAAAAGACAAGTCGGGCTTGAAATAAAGACTAGTCAATGCATGTCGTTTGTAATTAGCTACTAATAATCCATCTTTCATAAACATCACTATCAATCACAAGCGGAGTCCCAGTCATGTTTCCTAAAAATTCAATTCGTCCCTGAAAAAAAGAAACCCGTATTCTTAAGTGTAATGTACAACCGCTAACCCCGATTGACCGTGCATAGTAAAAGAAGCCCCCTTGTGAAAAATCAAAAAGCACGAAAACACAAAACAAGACCTTCCGTGACGCATTAGAAAACCCAACTGGAACTCCAGCCGTTAATGGACTTGGATATGCGACCCATCACCAAGCCCATGAACCCAGAAAAACAAACAATAACAAAAGACTCAAAGGCAGAATGACTAAATCTAACAGACTTATTTGCTGGAAGAAGAGTACTTGGTAACGGCCTTGGTGCCCTCAGAAACGGCGTGCTTGGCCAGCTCACCAGGAAGGATGAGACGGACAGAGGTCTGGATCTCTCTGGAGGAGATGGTGGACTTCTTGTTGTAAGCGGCGAGCTTGGAAGCCTCAGTAGCAACACGCTCGAAAATGTCTAAGTTCCAAGTTAGTATTTTGGTTTGTGTATACGATGGATGTAATAAGTGGGGACGTACCGTTGACGAACGAGTTCAGGATAGACATGGCACGGTTGGAGATACCAGTGTCGGGGTGAACCTGCTTGAGGACTATTTGAAAATGTTAGTTGATTTGAAAAGTCAAACAAGTATACCATCATCAAAACATACCCTTGTAGATGTAAGAAGAGTAAGTCTCCTTGCGGGTCTTGGTGCGCTTCTTCTTGTCACCGGAAGAGGCGGTCTTCTTGCCGGCATCCTTCTTCTCGGGAGCCTTAGAGGCAGTGGAGGGGGCCTTGGAGGCGGGCTTCTTGTCGGCCTTGGGCGCCATTGTGAATTTTGGGTTTGAAGGTGGGAGAAAAAAAGGTTAAAGTGTGAGAGTGTTAAAAGCTGTTGAGCAAATTGACGTGATGTCGGCGTGGAAAGGTCGTGGATGAAAGAAAGAAGAATTGAAAAGACGGAAACGAGAGAAGCAATGGGGGAGGTTGACCTTTTTGTAGCGCTCTGCGACTGCGTGCGTTCCTGGTTACTGATTTATACAGGTGCTAATACTGATCGCGGTTGCTAGAGCTATGTGGCACGTGCGCTAGACAACCGCGACGCGCCGCCTATAACCCAACTTCCAGTACTGATTGTATGCCAAAAGTGGGGCCATAGAGGCTCCCAGCCTCAGCTCGAAAAATGATTTGATTGGCCCAGCATAAAAAAAACACCAGTCCATATTTCCTGATTGGGACAGACCCCACTGCATGCTGGGGGGGTAGTGTTACATTTTGCTCCTTTACCTTGCCTTTGCCGAGCTGCAGTTCTCTAGACCCACCAAGGATTGCTATTCTCCCCAAACCGTTTACCCTCGAGTTTTGGTATTTCGATGGGAAAACCAGATTTTTGGTATTCCAAAGACAATCAGAGATGTTCCGGATTGTGTTTTTTTTCTCCGCTTGTCAGATCCATTCGCAGCTCGGCTGGTATGTTTACAGATTTAGCTGTTTACATGTGTAATCAAGTGTTGTTCTTTCCTCAATGAATCGTACATGCCATTGATACAATAAAACAGCAACGACGATTTCTAAGCTTTTTCTATGAGATTCTACTAGGTATAGAGAAAGTGCGTAATCCGTAGCAAGTAGCAACCGTATCGATATACACTTTCTGAATGTAGACATCAAATCTAGCTTGCGTTTGTTGATCCTATGGCTGGTGTCGTGATGTATCCTGAATGTCTCTGCTAGTGTCCAGATAGGTTCACCGTATATTTGAAGCTGTCAGTGTCTGCAATTATCACCCTAACCCTTGTGTTGACCGCACAACCGATGAATATTTGATTAACTTTTGGCCATTCTTCCCCAGATGAGAAGGAATATTCATTAAAATTCAGTGTAGTCTATGCAGGTGCTATGCCAACCACCGTAGCACGACCCAACTAACGCAGTTTTGCACTCTTTCCCCCGGTCAGTCATGCAGGGAGAAGTGACTGTGCATGCCAGTAACGGCGAAATACAATAATATTAGCAATTTGATTGTTTGCATCAGGGGCCTATTTTTCACGCCATAGGCTTTTTGGCAGGGCTGGCAAGCGTGTCTGAGCAGGGATATCGACGCGTCGCGCAGCTTCTGCAAGGGCTTAATCCCACTGTATGCTGAGTGATCCGGAATAACAGCGAAAAAAAATGGGGCTCTATCCAAAAAGGGATTTTGCCATTCTAGGACAGGATGTGGCACGAGTTCCTGTAAACGCGGTGATCTGTGACTTTGGAAGCTGCGCGCGAAAAACTACTTAACCTTGAGCTCTTCTGTTTCCCGTCGCTTGACTTATTCTCTTTCTTTCATCCATTTCCATTTTTCACGACCTCCCACCACCTGTCTTCAGTACACTTTCAGTTCTTACGAACTCACACACCCAAGTTTTTAACTCTTTTTCCCAACTTCAAATTTATTCAAAATGACTGGTGGCAAGTCCGGCGGCAAGGCTAGCGGCTCCAAGGCTGCTCAGTCGTAAGTATTAACCATCATCAAAACATTGAGATTTGAAGCAAATTTCTAACGCGTTTTTTTTCACAGCCGTTCTTCCAAGGCCGGTCTCGCTTTCCCCGTCGGTCGTGTTCACCGTCTTCTCCGCAAGGGTAACTATGCCCAGCGTGTCGGTGCCGGTGCTCCCGTCTACCTCGCCGCCGTTCTTGAGTACCTCGCTGCTGAGATTCTCGAGTTGGCTGGTAACGCTGCCCGTGACAACAAGAAGACCCGTATCATTCCCCGTCACCTTCAGCTTGCCATCCGCAACGATGAGGAGTTGAACAAGCTTCTGGGTCACGTTACCATTGCCCAGGGTGGTGTTCTCCCCAACATCCACGCCAACCTTCTGCCCAAGAAGACCTCTGGCAAGCCCGGCAAGAGCGCCAGCATTGTCCTGTAAATGCTTCCTCTACTTCAGCGTTTTGTTTTGTTTTCTTCAGTCATTGGTTGGCTATTTCTAGGTTGTCATGAGTTTGGGGTAATTTCGGGACCAGGGTTTCTTTCATGGTTGATTTTGTGATTTTCTCGTTAGTGTTTGGGTTGTACATTAAGCCACCATGGCAATGGTGGTCACGAATAAGAATTGTTTTTGCTCCCAATCTATATTTGATATACACATCTACCATTCCACTATTGAAGCCAAGTATGAAAGGAAATAATCGATTAATTGAAATGCTTTTTGATGCTTAGTATCTGACGATATTTGTGTGTTCGTGACATGTAGTGGCTGCTCAAAGTCATGTTCACATGAGTTGTGGTTCGTGTTTTGGGAATAGTTGGACCTGAAAAGGTAGCTGGGAAATCAGACTTGATAACATTTGGCTGTGATTATGTTGATAGTGGCATCATGACTGTGATGGCATGTTCTGTAGTATCCAATAACTGTCCTGTAAGTGCAACAAGGCACTGTCTGCTGGTTGTGATGGTTTCTGTAGCGCATCGGGGCATCTAGTGTTGACTAGCCGAGTGGGAAGGAGCTGGAGTGCCGAGTTAGCAAGATAGACGATGAGAGGGAGACTGGATAGACTAACGTTGAAGGCATGGACTGGGTAAGTTGCGTTCGTATTTGGTACCTAGGTGGTATATTAGCTTTATCGTTCGGTATGTCGGTGTTGGCCAGAAAGAACATACCTCCGGGTGCCTCTGGGGGCAGGTATGGTTCCGGGTGCTTGTATTGCTGGAGAAGCTTCTCAGCTTCATTCAACAGGTCCTGTGTATGCGAGAAACTCGTTAGAAAACCACAACTGATCAGATTCAAAGCCGAATATGACGCAGCATTTCCGTCGAGGAATGGTGCCACTAAGAGAGCCACTAACCTGCCTCTGACGAGGATTCATTACTGCGCGATTGGCTTCAAATAACGAGCGAATATAGAGAGCTTGGCCTCTCCAGATGTACCGGTGAACCGCCCAATCCAAGGCCAGCTTCAACGAGCGGCGATAGAGGGACCTACAGTCGATAATGTTAGTCCATATGATCCAATTGGTAGAAATCTGATAGAGAATCAGACGATTGTTAACTTACAATGCGACTTCTCTAGTCATGATGGACCACAATGTCGAAGGTGGAGTCAAGCTTCAAGCTTCAAGCTTCAAGCATGTGGCGGTAGAAGGAATGATGTAATCGACCAAACTTGATATAGTGGATTTGCCTACGAGTGATGGCAATACCGTACGGGCTATCTGCTAGTTACTGGTCTTCCCGCTTGTATGGGGTTGTTCGGGCAAGACTCTTACTAGAAAGAGCTCCCCACTGTGTGCTGTTTTCCGCAAGGCTAGGGAATGGACAGACCCACTTGAAACGGGTTATGGAGAATGTGTGGGGTAACAAAGACCTTGACACGGGCTCATAGCCTGGAGTTCCAGCGCTCTGCAGGGCCTTGCGCTGCCAATCAGAGGGCATAATTAGTCAGAGAAGGATGCAGAGTCCCCGGAAACAGCGACAGCAATTGACCAATCAGTGGCTAACTACGGGTTATCTCGGGCGGGTGGCCATGTACTGTCGCAGCAAATTAATGTACAGAGGTACCCGATTGACGTGGGGCTTCGGCTATTACACTACACACAAGCCCCCCAAGAGACAGTGAGTAAGTCCAATTGCGCCGCGAGCCGAGCAAGCTCCAGGGCCCCGTACCCACCGAGCCAGCGAGCTTATACCGAACATAATTTTCTAGATAGGGATCATGAATCCATCGTATAGTTTCTTTCACGAGTGACACCCACTCTCATTACTCTTGACTTCATCTTCCTATACACACCGTTCACAATGTTCACGACAAAACTCACCCGCGCTGCCAGAGCTGTGCAGCTTCGCCAGCTGGCTGGCCGCCAGATGCCCCTGCCTTTGATGATGCAGCGCGTGCAGACCTATGCCACCGTTACCGTCAAGGTGCCTCAGATGGCCGAGTCGATTTCTGAGGGTACTCTGCGCCAATTCAGCAAGCAGGTTGGCGATTACGTTGAGGCTGACGAGGAGATTGCCACCATTGAGACCGACAAGGTGAGTGCAAATGAATTGAGTTCCGGAAATGGGTTATGGCGATGCATTGGCTCCGTTTGGTCCTTTTCTTGAGGGTCTGACGAATCTATGCGAGTCGCAGACAGACTGCTCCATTTGGCGCATCGGTCAATTCACTGGAGAAATGGGATTGTGTCTTGGCGGGATCTTATCCATTTTCTGCCGGCTTCCCCGCCAGTATTCCGCGTGATAGACCACCAATCCCATTTCGAACTGTCCAATTGAACACAGGCTAATCCTTCTCGTCATTTCTTTTGCATGGAATATAGATTGATGTTGCCGTCAATGCGCCTCAGGCGGGTACTATCACCGAGTTGCTCGTTGCCGAGGAGGATACCGTGACCGTCGACCAGGACATCATCAAGATCGATACCGATGGCAAGGCCCCTGCTGGCGGTACCGCTCCTAAGGCTGACGCCCCCGCGGCCAAGTCGGATGCTGCCCCGGCCGAGTCCAAGCCTGCTGCTCCTGCCCCCGCTGCCCCCGCTGCTCCCGCGCCAAAGAAGGCCGAGGCGCCCAAGGCTGCCGCTCCCCCACCGGCTCCCGTTGGTGACCGTAACGAGCGTCGCGTAAGTGAATTCATGTACACATGTGTTAGCAGTTATGAGTATTCGTTCGAATTGAATGTTACTCATAAAACACATTGTTCATTCTTGTGCTCGACGATCATGATGCTGACAGTTTAATATAGGTCAAGATGAACCGCATGCTTCTGCGCATGTCGGAGCGCCTTAAGCAATCACAAAACACCACTGCTTCCCTCACCACCTTCAACGAGGTCGACATGTCGTCTCTGATTGAGTTCCGCAAGAGCATGAAGGACGAGGTCCTCAAGAAGACCGGCACCAAGTTCGGCTTCATGGGTGCTTTCGCCTACGCCTGCGCCCTGGCTGCCAAGGACTTCCCCGTTATCAACGCCTCGATTGAGGGTGATGGTACTGGTGATACCATTGTTTTCCACGACTACGTCGATATCTCCATTGCCGTTGCTACCGAGGCTGGCCTGGTTACTCCCGTCATTCGCAACGTCGAGAAGATGAGCATCCTCGAGATTGAGCGCGGTATTGCTGAGGTTGGCAAGAAGGTATGATTTTTTTTTCTCGCGAAGCACCGAAATGCGTGTGACTTTGCGAATTCTATTCTAAGCGGAGTACTAACATTGATATATAGGCCCGCGACCGCAAGCTTACCATTGAGGATCTTGCCGGTGGTACCTTTGCCATTTCCAACGGTGGAGTTTTCGGCTCCATGCTGAGCACGCCCATTATCAACCACCCCCAGAGTGCCATTCTCGGTCTCCACGCCATCAAGGAGCGCGCTCACGTCGTTAACGGCAAGATTGAGATCCGCCCCATCATGCAGCTGGCTCTCAGCTACGACCACCGTGTCATCACTGGCCGCGAGGCTGTCCTGTTCCTGGACACTGTCCGGAAGTACATTGAGGACCCCCGCCGCTTGCTCCTCCAGGTTTAGAAGATACCTTTCCCAGTTCGCGCATGATACCACCATGCGTAGTCTAAATTGTCTTTTGTTGCTTTCATTATGATATTTATTTTATACCAGTTTGGCGTTCAATTATAGACGGACTACAGATTAGATCTGTTCCACTAGGTACTTGGAAGTCAAGGTATTGTATTATACTAGTTAATTTCCAATGTTGTTTGTACAGAAAGTATTAAATCTCCGTTCATACGAGTGTATATGTTGAATTTGACGATGAGCAAGAGACTTGTTAGACTGGGTGTCAGCATCACCAGGCTGGTTCTGTATACGATTACATAGTAAGCAGTGTTTCTTCAAATACTTGCCAACATGTAGCATGCTTAGCTATGGCATGTGTGTGATAACATGGCAATGTTGACTGAACTCATTCATGACGATCTTGCCCTCTTTGTTCGCGTATGCTTGTCATTCATTACCCCCACAGAGGTTTCTCTTCATGTAGAGACAAATCTAAGTGAATCATCAATGTACATATGTCATTAACATTTTAAAGCCCCTATTGCGGGACGTAGTTTCAGAACAAGACCAATTGGCCTATTCATTTCATACATGTCTATTGGTACCACGCACATATACGACTTGTTTACCGAAGAACCCGGAGAATACTCGGTATACTTTCCCTTTACCCAAGGCAAGTATGGATTACGAGTCCTAGGAAATGGACTTGCAAATTAGTTATAGCAATAGAGTTTCGTATCACTCTTCATACACAAGAGGTTGCCTTGTAGGAGTATTCAAGTAAGCTTTGTTCAGACAACCCCCTTTCCATTCACCATTGTGTTTTGGAAGCCACAAAAAGAAACGAGGCGGTCTGTGACATTGAAGTGCACAAGGTGTACCTGATAACTTCGTTAGCCATTACATATATAGATAAACTACCACTTGATGATCATGTAGCTCAGCCAATTGAGTTTGTTAAGGAATAGGTTAACAGAGAACTGCCGTTCCATGCTATACTGTTTGGTGCCAAAGCCATTGGTTATACTGTCAGTAGCTATCACCATCTTGTAGTTTGAAGCGGTTATCGTGTGTCCACTTGATACCTCGGCGTGATAATACACGGACAGTGGTCACAGTCTCTAGTGGATAACACTGTGATTCACCGAGCTTGTGAGTTATGGTAACTATAAATATACTTGTTTCATACATAGTAAATGGCAAAATATGTTGTATGTTCATAATGAACTACGGAATTTACCACTGAAAAGCTTACAGACTCAACCTCGAGATAGACATGACACTGTCCCATGTTGCACTGGGCGGTTTACACTGTAACTCGGACGGCATCCTTGACATTACCACTCCTTAGTAACAACCGATTTGGAGTAGGTATATACGTACATTTCACACATGAGCTAATTTTATGAGCATCATAATGAGAAGGAGAGATTCATACTGCCCAGAGCAGCGTAAGCAGAACCCAAGAACAAACTAAGAAAACTTCCAAGGTAAACCAGAGAATGATGATACAGAAGAAAAAGAGGGAATAAAGAGAGTAATGTATGTAAAGATAACATCAAGGAAAAGACAAGAAAAAAGAAGAAAGGTGCTATTATGTCATGGTGAGTTCCAACAGCTTTGATTGTTATAAGGTAGTAAAAGAGTCGTCCATTGCAATGACTGCCAACGGATAGATAAGAGCGTCATTGTATCGACCATGAAGATCGGAAACAGTTCCCCTAGCATCCTCGAAAAGCCGCTTGTTCAGAGTATCGATACTCCAGTTGAGTGGCACCCGGCCGTTCGTCAGGCCTGGACAGTCCATAGCCAAATGAAAAACTGACTGCTCCCTCTTCTCATAATGGGAGCTAGTATTTTCGTGCCTGTCGATAAACTTTTGGAAACCAAGAGTCTGCGTGCCATGAACTGTCCGAAGCTTCGTCGAAACTACAGTGAGCTTTAAGGTGAACCTCTTCCGTATGTTCCTCACTTGGCTCTATTGGTAATCCGCCTACACTTCTGGATTAGAGTCTTTAGAAAGAGCCTAGCGTCTCTTTGCTTCAGCATCCACCTCATCATTCTCTCATGTTCTACCCGGATCTCGCTACGGGCATCGCGGTGAACTATATATTCCTGTAGTGGTTCGCAAACAGCTTCAATGCGAAAGGGGAGGCAGTAGCCAATAGTACTAATATTACAGAAGGTCAAATGAATGGCCACATAATCTGGATGCCCGATGTCTTCATCTTAGTCAATCGCACTTTCTGAGTTACCAAAGATACTAAAACACTTTGACTGTGTGTTATAGCTTCTGCAAACCATACTTCTTTATTGAAGATCAAACAGAATGTGCTGTTGATGATGTAGGTCACAAATAAACCAAGTGATGTACCAAATGAATCTTCCCATCGTGACAACATAAATGAAGATGATCCAACTTTTGTTGCGACTTGAGTGGTTATGATGTATGTCACAGAGAATGTACACGACATCTGCTTAAGGAGGTAGAACACTGGTGACATAGGTATTGCCATAGAAATCTCGCAGCGATTCAACTTCACTAGCCAGTCTGGAAAAGGTTAACTGACGTTGAAAGTATAAAGGACACGCCACAAGTCATATGTGAGGCGTCTGCTATAAATATTCAATAGTAGAAACGGTTAAATGATGCTTCATTGAACGGCCTTGTGCCCCTAAGAAACACTGTCTAGTGTACAGCCTTTTGGACACCAGCTCAAAACAAACGTAGATATGAGAAGTATATATAAGTACTAGCAATAGTTGTTCATTGCATTATCAATACTGTCCGTCATATGTGGATATTCAGTCATTCCTCAAAAGATTACCACTTATATGTGAACACCCGCGAACATTTCAGTAGCAGAATCGTGTCTTCCACCTACATAGGATATTGTTTGGTAATGTCCAGGTTACGATTACCAACAGTATCAAAGTATGTACGTGACTTAGACATTAAGTAGTACATACGAGAAGTGACACAGTCTAAGGATGAGCCGTTTCGAGTTGGTGATAGCGAGTTATGAGTAGAGTTAAACATGAAACAAGGAAATGATTCGGGTCGACGAGGAATGCGGAATTTCACCTGTTTTATGATTGACCCTATGTTTCTCGAAGAATATGCTTTTAGTCAAGGGGTTGACCGTTGTTCATCATATTAACCAGCTTAACCAGCCTTTCCGTGAATATGGGGTTATATCAAAACAGTGAATAAAAAGGCTAACTATGGCATACACTGCCAGATCTAGGGGTGCCCTGATTGTGTTTCTGACTTGAAAGTAGACATCCAGAAGAATCTTGCTGTCATGGGATGTCATAGATGACTTGAATGGGGTTCTTTGGATCAAAAGGAATGTAAATCTGACATACAAGACACAGTTCCCAAATCAGACAATAGCCTAATGACTCAAGATTGATAAATGAGCCAGTGTTCAGACACATGTGTGATTGTGGGTGTGTTGATGAAGCCGAATGACCATTCTTAGACTATCCTGAACGATCTAAACATTGACTGCTTGTTACTCGTGTGATGGAAGATGCGGTTAAGCTAACTTTTCCATATTAAACACTGAAACTTGACCTGGGTCAGGATATCCTAAAAGAAAACAATTCGTGATGATGAATCGTCTTTTACCCAATGCGGTAATATAGTGTACACTAGTGTACAGACTGAGACGCGTATGTACATACAGTAGTCCACGGATTTTCTCGCGGCTCCCCAAGTACCGATTGTAGGGCCGATTTCACTTTTTCCGTTTTAGGTAACGGGCTAGCTTAGGGTGTCTGAGTGATCAACGACCAAAGGGGAAATCGGTTCAGGAATCTTCATGCCTAATAGGTATGTACGAATTCTTATCGACAGTAAGAATAGGTAAGAGCACATCGTGCTTGTAAAACTAAAACATACTGACTTGCCTCAGTGTATGTACATACATACATACAAATGACGGACAGTGGGATTAGAGCCGGTGTAGTGTGCACGAAGTCCTATTTAGGCCTAGAATAGTGGGGACAGTGACGCATACAACCAATGATATCACACTATTCCGAACCCAAAATAGGAAATCGACCAAAGCTATCGGGGTGTGAATGNGACGTTGAAAGTATAAAGGACACGCCACAAGTCATATGTGAGGCGTCTGCTATAAATATTCAATAGTAGAAACGGTTAAATGATGCTTCATTGAACGGCCTTGTGCCCCTAAGAAACACTGTCTAGTATACAGCCTTTTGGACACCAGCTCAAAGCCAACGTAGATATGAGAAGTATACGTAAGTACTAGCAATATCTGTTCATTGTATTAACAATACTGTCCATCATATGTAGATATTCAACCGTCCCTCAAAAGATTACCACTTCTCTGTAAACACCCGCGAACATTTCAGTAGTAAAATCGTGTCTTCCACATACATAGGGAATTGTTTGGGAGTGTCCAGGTTACGATTACCAACAGCATCAAAGTATGTATGTACATACAGTAGTCCACGGATTTTCTCGCGNAAGGGGAAATCGGTTCAGGAATCTTCATGCCTAATAGGTATGTACGAATTCTTATCGACAGTAAGAATAGGTAAGAGCACATCGTGCTTGTAAAACTAAAACATACTGACTTGCCTCAGTGTATGTATGTACATACATACAAATGACGGACAGTGGGATTAGAGCCGGTGTAGTGTGCACGAAGTCCTATTTAGGCCTAGAATAGTGGAGACAGTAGCGCAAACAACCAATGATATCACACTATTTGGAACCCAAAATAGGAAATCGACCAAAGCTATCGGGGTGTGAATGCTACTAGCACCGCACCGCACCGTCTGTTATCCATTGTACATACAAAGTGACGTGGGAACAGAATTTAGAGAATCACATAATCGACTCTCATCACTTGACGACAACTACATCGTTGCACCGCATTCAGCAATGTATTCTGTTTTTTCCTCCAAAGACATGGCCGAACACCCGGGGCGCCCATCTAAAGCTGCTGCCTCTGTGTACCCCCACACGAATGGCATGTGGCGTCCCACGAATAAACAATCATCAAATGAGCCGCTTCAGCACCCGATTCACACATACCCTCGGTCTGGGCTACCCACTCCTTCTCCAATTCGTTCAACAACAATCTCGGATGACTTTGCTGCGGTTCGTTCATCGCCGATTCTAGATGACCACCCTCCGGCCCGGGCCACCAGGTCACCAGTCTCAGATGACTTTGTTTTGGTTCGTCCATCGCCGATTCTAGATGACCACCCTCCGGCCCGGGCCACCAGGTCACCAGTCTCAGATGACTTTGTTTTGGTTCGTCTATCGCCGATACCAAATGACTGCCCTCCGGCTCGTGTCTCTGCGTCACCAATATCGAATGACCACTCTCCATCTCCAAGCCATGACAATTTCTCCGGTGGTCATACCAACTCGACTGGCGTTCCACCTTCACAAATTCCACCACCGATTCCAACACGGAAGCCCCGTGGTAAATGTTCACCCGATGTAATTCGCCGTATTATGGTCCATGCCATTGAAGGGATGTCGACTAAACTGATTGCTCAACGCGAGAGTGTTTCCGAGAGCACTGTCAGAAAGTATAAAAGGATACATAAAGACAGCCCTTACGACCTCAAATTCGAGCCTTCAAAGAAGAGAAAGGTTCTGCCCCCAGAGTTGAAGGCCAGGCTCAAGAGCAAGATGGAGGAGAACTGCAGAATTACTTTGAATGAGCTCAGGGAAGATCCTGCATTTGACACTTATGGTAGGGATTTTTTGCGGCGCCAGATGGACGAAATGGGGTTGAAGTTTCTATCTAAGCGCCGATGTTCCAAGAAAGACACAAGCTCTCGCGGCTTAAATTCACTCGCCGATGGGTCACACTGAGTGAAGAAGAGTGGAATTGAGGGGGGCTTGTTCATTGACGAAAGTTCCCTTAATCATCTTAATCATGGGCTCTCGGAGTGGATTCGGTGAGTTTGGGCTGAGAAGGGATGTGACCGGAATGACCCGTTTCTGTTTCAGTTGATGGTCGTGATCAAAAATTCGGACAACGTGGTGATCAATAGGTATCAACGGACATATCCATTCCAAAGGAAGAAGTCCTTTGACGGTGAAGGATATCATTTCCTACTTAACAATAATCTGCTACAAGTCCTGAATCAGTTCAAAGGTGGTGGCATCTTCATGCAAGATGACTATTGTCCATTGCAACGCCTATAAATGTACAGTGCTTGTTTGCCCAAGGCTACTCAATAAAAAATATCACATTTATCGCTGTAAAGACACGCAACCCTATCGAATCCTTTTCACCGGAAACGGAGATCCCAAAATAACCCAAATTTCGGTGCTTAGGGAGCAGCGAGAAAATCCGCGGACTACTGTACATACTGCTGCTTTCAAGTATCGATGAACAGACACCGCAAAGGACTACTGTCAAGCAGTGAGTCGGTTGTAAGAGATCCACTGTCTACAACCCTTGTATAACGTATAAGTTCAAGTTACGATGGGCCAGAAAGGATTCGGTACCTTGCAAAATCTCCGTATCTCACCACTGCTTTGTATACCCAGCGTGGTGTCCCGTAACACAAGAGTTAACATGAATAAAGACACATTCAACATTTCATATTTCTGTGTTAATAACTTGTGGCTATCCTTACAGCTACTAACAACTAAAAAGGGAAGTTCCTTGGCGTCCTGTTACGGTGATCGTGTCATCGGTGGAATCTCTAAACTAGCATTCAAGTGCCATTATATGTTATCGACGTTTCAAAGTGTGAAGCGTTGAAGGAATTCAATTTGTCGAACTGAAAGATTGTCTTCCGTGATTTCAATAGCCGAAATATTGGGATATATTGTTTACGACCTAGAACCCGTGAGGTTTGGCTCAGTACTTGGTATACATTCAGACGTTCAAGTCGTGTAATGTATGTACGCAGTATGGAGCATTGACGTGGACGTTACTAAATCAAACTGTACAGCAGTCAACTTTGTATACCTGAACTCTACCGAGAGGAACTGGCGGGTTCCAGTCAAAAGTCGCGTTGAGAGTGGCACACGTGAGCAGCGTGCCAAGTCATTGATGGGGCTACATTNGAGCAAGATGGAGGAGAACCGCAGAATCACTTTGAATGAGCTCAGGGAAGATCCTGCATTTGACACTTATGGTAGGGATTTTTTGCGGCGCCAGATGGATGAAATGGGGTTGAAGTTTCTATCTAAGCGCCGATGTTCCAAGAAAGGCACAAGCTCTCGCGGCTTGAATTCGCTCGCCGATGGGTCACACTGAGTGAAGACGAGTGGAATCGAGGGGGGGTTGTTCACTGACGAAAGTTCCCTTAGTCATCTTAATCATGGGCTCTCGGAGTGGATTCGGTGAGTTTGTGCTGAGAAGGGATGTGACCGGAATGACCCGTTTCTGTTTCAGTTGATGGTCGTGATCAAAAATTCGGACAACGTGGTGATCAATAGGTATCAACGGACATATCCATTCCAAAGGAAGAAGTCCTTTGACGGTAAAGGATATCGTTGTCTACTTAACAATAATCTACTGCAAGTCTTTAATCAGTTCATAGGTGGTGGCATCTTCATGCAAGATGACCATTGTCCACTGCAACGCCTATAGATGTACAGTACTTGTTTGCCCAAGGCTATTTAATAAAAAATGCCACATTTATCGCTGCAAAGCTTCGCAACCCTATCCAACCCTTTTACCCAAAAACGGAAAACCCAAAATAACCCAAACTTCGGTGCTTAGGGAGCAGCGAGAAAATCCGTGAACTACTGTACATACTGCTGCTTTCAAATATCTATGAACAGACACCGCAAAGGGCTACTGTCAAGCAGTGAGTCGGTTGTAAGAGACCCACTGTCTACAACCCTTGTATAAGCTATGCGTTCGAGTTACGACGGGCCATGAAGGATTCTGTACCGTGCAAAATCTCCGTATCTCACCACTACTCTGTATACCCAGCGTTGTGTCCCGTAAAACAAGAGTTAACATGAATAAAGACGCATTTAACATTTCATATTTCTGTGTCAATAACTTGTGACTATCTTTACAGCTACTAACAACTAAAAAGGGTAGTGCCTGGGTGTCCTGTTACGGTGATCGTGTCATCGGTGGAATCTCTAAACTAGCATTCAAGTGCCATTCTATGTCATCGACGTTTTAAAGTGTGAAGCGTTGAAGGAGTTCAATTTATCGAACTGAAAGATTGTCTGCCGTGATTTCAATAGCCGAAATATTGGGATATATTGTTTACGGCCTAGAACCCGTGAGGTTTGGCCCAGTACTTGGTATACATTCAGACGTTCAAGTCGTGTAATGTATGTACGCAGTATGGAGCATTAACGTGGACGTTACTAAATCAAACTGTACAGCAGTCAACTTCTTATACCTGAACTCTACCGAGAGGAACTGGCGGGTTTCAGTCAGAAGTTGCGTTGAGAGTGGCACACATGAGCAGCGTGCCAAGTCATTGATGGGGCTACATTTGTCTTAGTCCCCCCTAAAATAGGTCCCAGAAGTTTAAAAGTCCAAGCTTGCGGAGAAGGAATAAACATGAATGCACGTCTGAGGCGCTCGTAAAACGGATCCCGACAAGCAATCTAAAGCATCCTCTGCTTTTGATATCATGATTGTGGACACCCTAGCAAGGGACGCGATTGTTACTTCTCCTTTATAAAAAGCCCCTTTGTCTATCACTGCTACTCATGATGGTTTGACACGTGACAACCACAGTAAAGATGAGTGACACGCAAATGCTCTACTGGAGCACTAACAGGAACGAGTATTTTCTCGAGGGTGTGTCACAAACTATCTTGGTGATGGCAGGGAACGACTGTGTGCTAGCATGTGTAGTTGATAGAGTCTGCATGGAATCTGTTTATTAGAACCAGCGTCACTGCGAATAGCTTTATGCTGTGTCTAGTCCAGCCCGGAGTTTTTCATCATCATAGAAAACTTCTACGCGGATTCTGGATATTGGGGTGGGGAGAATACAAAGACATATGTACGTGATAGATTTATTGGAGATTGGTATATTGATGCAGAGGATTATGTTGTGACAACATTGAGTGTAAGTACAGGGGAAAGAGTGACTGCTAGCAGTCCTATCGATCTCATGATAACTTGAAGTGTGTAGTTGTCTTTGTGGGGTGACACAAATTTGCCTGGTGTGGATCACATGGTCCTTTAGAGACGGTATGGGCTACTGATAACATAAAGAAGCTGTTGTGTCACACCCGGAACTGCTGGAAGGTTGCCAACTGTTACACAAGTGAATACCTTGATCTTTGTACATACATAGTTCATAGTGACCCCACTGAAGAAAATCTAATTAACATTGGCCGGGGGTGACGACCAGCGGATGTATGAGCAACTTATACTTGCTAAATGATCCTGGGCTCAAATTTGTAAAAACGTGGTGGCCCAACTACCTAGTTGTAGGGCAACCACACTAAGACCGATCATTACGTAGCTCGTGAAATAGTATAGACCAAATGCTGGCTTAGGTATGTTCCGCAGGCGTGGACTTATACTCGTGTTTCATCTAAAATCCCGTCGCATTGGGACATCATGCCCCTGTGACTTTGAACAGTAGCCATTGTCGATGTGCCAAAAATGTGGTTAAGGCGGTTAGATAGCCAACGCTCTCTAAGACACGGGCCCGTAGGAAACCCCCAGACCAGATAGAATATCTACAGATTTTGTGCTCTCTATGGAAAAGATTGTCTGGGCGAGAATCACGAAGAAAAAAGTTTCACCTATAAGACTCCACCGCTGGTTAAGGCACTTGGAGCACACGAACATAGTTTCTCTCTCTCAGAGAGATGACGCTTGACGCATCGCGAAAAACGTCGGGTGCGTGGATCCCGATTTAATTGTGAGCTACAGCTGGGAAAGTCTTTAGGAAGAGATTTTGACGGCGCTTCCTGATAACATTGGATCGAGTACATCCCATGAGACAGATGGACAGTTATCCGCACTGTCAAGTTGAAATGGCAACAGACGCGGTTTGAGAGTTTGCTTAGAGTCCCATGACTGGAAATAACAGACAGTATAGTACCCGTATCATTCAACAGAAATAGCAATACGCGGTGCTCAAGAGTTCGTTCAGAGGCCTTATAGCCAATTATATATGGCATGCCTCACGGGCCCCGAATCTCTCTACTCCTACTTGTTGCCTTCATTGTAAGTCTTTATAAGTTAGTAGCGTCAAGTAACCCGTATGTTACGCGTGAGGTTCGCGGAGGATACTAACTTGCTTGTTCAAGGTAGTTCTTCAGAGCAGGCCAGTTTCGCTCTGTGAACGGTGTTTAGTATGACAGAGGAAAGGGCGATCAGGAGGGGAGTTGGTCTTGAGCCGAGCAAGAGTGTTCTTATGGTTCTCAACGTTCACGCCACGAACCAGTGAAACGGCGAAGCTTTTACACTNTACGCGTGGGGTTCGCGGACAATTACTAACTTGCTTGTTCAAGGTAGTTCCTCAGAGCAGGCCAGTTTCGCTCTGTGAACGGTGTTTAGTATGACAGAGGAAAGGGCAATCAGGAGGGGAGTTGGTCTTGAGCCGAGCAAGAATGTTCTTATATTTCTCAACGTTCACACCTCGAACCAGTGAAACGGCAAAGCTTTTACACTGCGCGGGCGAGATTTATCGGTAGTGACTAGATTACGTTATTTGGGTAGTTGGATTAACTCTCGAGGAACTGGTACAACACAGNAGGGGAGTTGGTCTTGAGCCGAGCAAGAGTGTTCTTATGGTTCTCAACGTTCACGCCACGAACCAGTGAAACGGCGAAGCTTTTACACTGGGCGGGCGAGATTTATCGGTAGTGACTAGGTTACGTTATTTGGGTAATTGGATTAACTCTCGAGGAACTGGTATAGCACAATACTCTGCTCTACTCGCCAATGTGGGAAATAAGATCAAGTTCCCCACCGCACCATTGAGAGTTAACCAGGCCAGCTCAGATGCTCTCATAATGATCTGAGTTGTCTGTCATAGGCCACGTTTAATTCATGCTCNTGGGTAGTTGGATTAACTCTCGAGGAACTGGTACAACACAGTACTCTGCTCTACTCGCCAACCTGGGAAATGAGATTAACTTTCTCACCGCTCCATCTAGACTTAGACAGGCCAGCTGAGATGCTCTTAGAATGATCTGAATTGTCTGTCATAGGCCACGTTTAATTCATGCTCCGGGAGTCCTCGCTTTTATGGGACGCTCACAGGCACAGGTATCGAAGTTGAAGGCGCGCCAAACTTGTGCGTTTCTTCCCTATACAGGAACCTACAAGTCCACCCGTTTACCCCATCTCCAAACTAAGGTGGCGTGCGAGCTACTCTAGGAGCATCCTGTACACTTTGGTGCCCGCTCTGAAATAAGGATGGAAGACTGCACTAGGTGGATTGCCATGAAGGGTGTAATTGCGCAGACTACGCATACGAATCCACAAGATGAATGTTCCAGATCAAGATACCGACGACCTATAAAAGTTGTCAGGCAGTGAGCCGGTTGTAAGAGACTCATTGTATATGACCCTGACATAGAACGTTCGTTCTAATTACAATGAGCCATGGAGTATTCTATAACTTACAAAATCTCTGCATCCCACCACTGCTTGATATACTCAGCGTGGTATCCCGGTTCACAAGAGTTAATCTTAGAACCGTCACATTCAACATTCCCCCCATCTATATCAATAACTTGTGACTATCCTTACAGAAGTACTCAAGCGCCCAAGAGAAAAGTAGGGGAGGGGTTGAAGAAGCGGATAGGGTGGGGGTTTCACGGAAAGGTCCAATCACAGAGTTGTGGATGGATATCACATGACGAGCTATATCAAAGATTAGAAGCAAGTTGTCGATGAGTCAGAACATAATACTCTCATGGTTGAGAACCGGCGACGGAAACACTGCAGCGTGGCGTAGAGACACTGACTGTCAGACCTAGTCATCTAGCTGTCATTGTCGGCGGTCGCTGTAAATGACGTCGCAAATTGTGTCTTAGTGCCCGTTCACGTCAAGTAGATTGCTGCCCTTGANGGGGTTTCACGGAAAGGTCCAATCACAGAGTTGTGGATGGATATCACATGACGAGCTATATCAAAGATTAGAAGCAAGTTGTCGATGAGTCAGAACATAATACTCTCATGGTTGAGAATCGGTGACGGAAACACTGCAGCGTGGCGTAGAGACACTGACTGTCAGACCTACTCATCTAGCTGTCATTTGTGGACGGACGCTGTAAATGATGTCGCAAATTGTGCCTTGGTGCCCGTTCACGTCAAGTAGATTGCTGCCCTTGAAGTGGTCGCCGAGCAGATTCGCAGACAAGGTGCTCAGTTGAGTTGTCTGCTTGGTTTGGGCAAGGGGAGCCAAGCGTGGCCCACAGACGGGTGTCTATCTATCTGTCGAGTTGATAGCAATGAACCGAACCTCAACAATAGACGTCGTGCAACGATGTTCTAGATAACTTTGCCAACTGTAGAAAACCAAGAGGTAGGCCCCCATCCGCCAGGCCTTTTTCACACTACGTCGGTCTTCTCAGGCTTTTGTAAAGGGATCACGCGTACACTCGTAAAGGGCCTGGGCCAGTTATGAAGTCTCAGGGACGCTATTGCTATCTTCGCAAATCAGGTGTGGGTTGCTTCGCCCACGTTGATCGCAAATTCTGTTGTTATCCCGTCTGGTCCGGTGGGCTTTCACGAACCAGTATCTTGGAGGGCGCTGGTACCTGACCTGTAGTAGCTGCTTTGTCAATCTCTTGGCAATGCCTATTGTTCAAAGTTAGGAGATACAGTGATCTATAAGGGAGCGGTAAAAGATAGGAAGTAACATGAAAAACGAAAGGAAAAGAAAGCTATCTAATTATGGCAAGGAGCACGCCAACCCATAGATCACCCTAGAGGTTACACCAGCCTCCCAAAGAGGCAATACTGGTAGCACCTAAACTGTTTTCACGGTAACACTACGGGTAGAGGAGGTTTCAGTGGGATGTCAAGACTTGTAACCCCAATAGGCTTTGCCTGTGACGTCATCGTTCCTCGTGACGCTGAAGTATCAGCCATCACATCGTTCTTTGCCACGCTGAGGCATCCGCTGGTTATCGTTCGCCACCACAAGTTCTTTGACGTCACCACCAAAGAATTCAGGGAATGATACAGTGTGTTTGAGGGCGAGCATCGTGGTATGAAGAGCCACTACCGGCTCGACCTGATTGATTAATTTAGTCTACTTCTTCATTGAACTCCTTACAACCTGTCTTTACTGTCCGATTCTGTGTGACTCCATTGACCCCTCACATGGGATAGTGATTAGAACATGACGCTCACATAGGGATGTAGCAATGGACTGTCAGTCCTGGCAGAGGCCTTCTGCGGTCTCCATTTCCTCAATTCTGGGTGATATAGGTTCAGATAGATGTCTGTCTGCCTTAACAAGCTGCTATAAGACAGGATCATCTGTCGATGCCTGCGCAGAACGTTTAAGTTAGCGTTGGGCCTGTTCTGCTTCGCGAGCTGCGCTAAAAACGGTCTTTGTCTACATGGCTTGTGACGAAGTGGTCTGCTCCGTACGTTTCTAGAAGTCGGAGTCCAATTCTCTCCAGTGAGTATAAACTGCTCGTAGATCCTTCGCCCACCAGCCCTCAGGCACAGTATAAACTCTCTTCTNGACGTCACCATCAAAGAATTCAGGGAATGATACAGTGTGTTTCAGGGCGAGCATCGTGGTATGAAGAGCCACTACCGGCTCGATCTGATTGATTAGTTTAGTCTGCTTCTTCATCGAACTCCTTGCAACCTGTCTTTACTGTCCGATTCTATGTGACTCCATTGACCCCTCACATGGGATAGTGATTAGAACATGACGCTCATATAGGGATGTAGCAATGGACTGTCAGTCCTGGCAGAGGCCTTCTGCGGTCTCCATTTCCTCAATTATGTGTGACATAGGTTCAGCTAGATGTCTGTCTGCCTTAACAAGCTGCTATAAGACAGGATCACCTGTCGGTGCCTGCGCAGAACGATTAAGCTAGCGTTCGACCTGTTCTGCTTCGCGAGCTGCGCTAAAAACGGTCTTTGTCTACATGGCTCGTGACGAGGTGGTCTGCTCCGTACGTCTCTGGAAGTCGGAGTCCAATTCTCTTCAGTGAGTATGAACTGCTCGTAGATCCTTCGACCACCAGCCCTCAGGCACAGTATAAACTCTCTTCTNGCATGCGTGTCACAGTGTCTCCGATAAAATAACCTCAGTCAGACAATAAATTTCTAACATTTCTCCAGCTCCAGGTATAAAGACGCGGCTCGCTTGAGTCCTCCGCAACCCAGGCTTTCCCTAAATGTGCTCTGTGATTCGAACCAGGTTGATCTGCACCAATCCGAAACACAACTGCACGCCTCGGATTGTCATGAGGCGTATGGTATGTGAGGGGTTAATGTAGTCACACAAAATTAGACAATCAAAACGGGCTATGAGGAGCTTGATACAGAAGCAAAATACACTCATGAATGGGGTCGAGCTGACGGCACCTTTTATACCCCCGATGTTTACCGCTAAACACACTGTCTCATTTCCTAGCGTCTTTGACGACGAAGTCAAAGAACTCGTTGGTGGCAAGTAATGGCAAACCGGTGTTTTGGTAGGTCGGGAAACGGCGGTGTCAGCGGCAGAGCCTATTTGGGTTGTTAGCCCTAACATGGCAGCGTTGAGGCCGGATGGTACCATGAACAAGTTTAGATGCCACCAGTATTGCCTCTTTAGGAGACTGGTGTAACCTCTAGGGTGGTCTATGGGTTGGCGTGCTCCCCGCCATNAAGTCGGAGTCCAATTCTCTTCAGTGAGTATGAACTGCTCGTAGATCCTTCGACCACCAGCCCTCAGGCACAGTATAAACTCTCTTCTACGGCGCTACTTTGTACGCGGCAACAAGGAGTTAAGTGACCAACATCTCGGTGGCAGAATATAACTCTCCCAGCGTGCATACGTGTCACAGTGTCTCCGGTAAAATAACCTCAATCAGACCATAAACTTCTAACATTTTTCAAACTCTAGGTATAAAGACGCGGCTCGCTTGACTCCTCCGTAACTCAGGCCTTCCCTAAATGTGCTCTGTGATTCGAACCAGGTTGATCTGCGCCAACCCGAAACACAACTGCACGCCTCGGATTGCCATGAGCGTATGGTGTGTGAGGGGTTAATGTAGCCACACAAAGTTGGACAATATAAACGGGCTATGAGGAGCTTGATAGAGAAGCAAAATACACTCATGAATGGGGTCGAGCTGACGGCACCTTTTATACCCCTGATGCTTACCGCTAAACACACTGTCTCATTTCCTAGCGTCTTTGACGACGAAGTCAAAGAACTCGTTGGTGGCAAGTAATGGCAAGCTAGTGTTTTGGTAGGTCGGGAAACGGTGGTGTCAGCGGCAGAGCCTATTTGGGTTGTCAGCTCTAACATGGCAGCGTTGAGACCGGATGGTACCAGGAACAAGTTTAGATGCCACCAGTATTGCCTCTTTGGGAGACTGGTGTAACCTCTAGGGTGGTGTATGGGTTTGGCGTGCTCCCCGCCATAATCAGATAGCTTTCCTTTCCTTCCGTTTTTCACGTTACTTCCTATCTTTTACCGCTCCCTTATAGATTACTGTATCACCTACTCTCTCCTATATAAACACGCCTGATGTTACAACAGATTGAACACCTTGATCAATAAGATATTCTATGATACATCTGCCGTACGCATCTGTCCTTGTATACTTTTCGCCCCAACATGCGGAGGCGTGCGTTAGCATCCTTCATAATGTATGCCCGAAGTTCGATAGGCGATCCGATTTTCTCACTTGTGCATATCAGTAGTTGCAATTTTAAAAAGCTCTTCCCGTTTTACTGTTGACAACAATACCGCCTACGAATTGTCAGAGTGTTCTAACAACCCACCGTAATAAAATGTTGTATCGTCCAAGTTTGTGTAACTATCAGGCAGTGAGCAGGTTGTAAGAGACACATCGTCTGTAAGCCTTGTACAATGTATAAGTTCGAGTTACTATGGGCTATGAAGAATTCGGTACCTTGTAAAATCTCTACATCGCATCGCTGCTCTATATACCCAGCGTGGTATCCTGTGACGCAAGAGTTAACCTGAATAAAGACACGTTCAACATTCCGTATATTATTAGGGCTTACAACCAATTTAGGCCTTGCCTGGACATGATAGTCACTTGCTGCGCTGAAAGCGTTTGTCATCATTTGCCAGATGTTACAAAGTTATCAGCGGTCAACAGTGAGTACCGTACATAAAAGGTGCTGCCAGCTTGACCCAGCCATTGAATATATTCTGTCTCTTTATCGAACTCTCCGTTACCTGTGTTTACTGTCCAATTTTAGTGCGACTCCACTAACCCTGACCTATATTTGTATCANGCGGACGGATAATATAGTAAGAACTGATTGATTGATTGAGAAGGGAAAAGTAAAACCCAGTGAGGGAATTTCCCGCTATGCTAAATAGATATGTACTGGCGCTTAGGCCATACTTGATATCTGTCCTCCCCGACATACCCTAACCTGCCAACCCTGGGCAATATACCCCTGCTAACGCTTTGGCCGTTCGACACAGCTTGACCCAGCCATTGAGTATATTCTGTCTCTTTATCGAACTCTCCGTTACCTGTGTTTACTGTCCAATTTTAGTGCGACTCCACCGACCCTGACCTATATTTGTATCAATACATTGTGACTATTCTCACAGTAACATTTGAATGTCGAACTCGGTACTCCTTCCATAAGTCATACTAGTACAGCCCATACACTGACATTGCTGTACTATTTTCCAATGACTATTGTCTGTCCCTCGTTACACAAAATAATTACTGCGCTCTGTGAGGCTTTGCAACCCTCTAGGCTTTGCCTGGTACCTGGTATAAATCCCAGGCAGCCCCCACCCTGCAGAGTTTTCGTTCTTCTCCTTTCTTCTTTAACAAAGTCTCTGTTTCTTGCATTTAACGTCTAATTTAAGACTAGCCCCTAACAACCTAGGATAACTGACGATGGTATGGGGCTTACTTAAGACCACAGTTGGCATACTACCAGTTGAGGTTGGAGGAAGGCTGTCTGATTCATCTGAGGAATTTGAAGAGAACAGAAGCCGAAGTTATAGTAGACACGACCTAAGTACCCTAAATTCCGGCCCGCAAGAAAGAAGGCCTAACTCTCTAGGGCAGAGGACATCTTCCAGAGTAGTGTAGGCAAGGAGGCTTTGGTTTATTCCATCAAAGACATAAAATTCGGTACGCAACAATGTTTTCACGGGAATGGTTGAAAATTCAACGAACGAATAGAGCGAGTGTAGGGGTATTATCTCGGTAAAGGTCCGAAGCCTTTCCCAACGCCTGAAGCAGTGATCGAAATGTCAGAGTTGACAAAGGGGTTTAGTATTAAAAAGTGAGTGACTGAGAGAGGGAGAATTCAATGGGTGCAGAGGGTATATGGCGTTTGATGAGTGACGATTGCCTTTGATACGGTAACCTACAAGGCGCGGGGAAAGATAAGAAGCAACGGGTCGAATGCAAGGACAGGAAAATCAATTCAATCATGGTGGGCAGTACCCCGAACCATCGACCACCTTGGACGTTATACCAGTCTTCCAAAGAGAAAAGGCTGGTGGCACCTGAGCTGGCTCGCGGTAACAGTTTTTCTGTACTTAGTTTCTTGTTGCAGGTTCATTACGTCGATTGATAACTATCGTTCATAAACTCTGCTCCAACTAGCAGGAGAGTAATAATTGCACAAAGAGCTGTTGGGGTTGGTTGTTGTTAAACAACCATGGACTATAGCGCTACCTATTTGAACGAGCGGCTCATTGGATAGGTCTCAAACTTTATGGATGCCAGGCTTTAACATAGTGAATATACGACGGCACAGGCTCGGGCTAAACCGATCTATTAACCAGTTTCGCTTGACCGTGTAGGTTGACCCTATAGAGGCGAATTTGGCTTCAAGTTTGGCAAATTCATATGTCTCGCATCATTTGTGTATTTAAACGAATGCGGTGGTATGACGAGAAGCACTATTTTTAGATTGTACCATAGGATAAAAAAAATCATCGATTACAACACCTAACTTGTCTTTGAGATCACGGGCACTATCGAGCTACCACACGTTACAAATGTTCCTGTTGTAGACCATTTCGGCTTGCTATGTGTATTCATATTCCTCCCCTGTGTTTGCATGACTGCAGCTGTATTTGAGAGCGTGTTCAGCTCAGCGAGCAGGCCTCTTGTAGATTGGCATTGTTTTTATAAGGGTGTTGCTAGATGAATAACATTTTCGGTAGATAACATTTTTATACATGGTGTGCATAAAGGTATGTGATCCGTGTGCCTGCCATCACAACGTGGGATAAATTTGTCTGTATATGCACAACGTTTAAGGGTTGGCGCCAGTTGGCGGCCCCTTATGAA
>JSUI01006537.1:136067-156976 GCA_000833645.1 Huntiella omanensis | reverse complement strand
GACATGATAGCCACAGCCGCCGTTGTCTGCTGGTCACCGCCAATGTTCGCTGAGGCGGGAAGGGCTAGAGCGAGTGTCAATGAGCGAGATGCCATGGCGAGGGAGTGTGCGGGGGTCATTCCTAGGGCATAGCAGATGGGCGGGTAGGCAAAGAGTGAAGCGATTGAAAGGGAGATATTAGGAATCAAAATTGCGAGGAGATGTGTCTTGAGTTCCCGACGGTAATGGTACATAGGAAGTGACAAAGCCACAATACTAGCATCCAAAACCGTAGAAAACATATCTCCAGCACCAGGCTTAGGCAGAGATCCAGAATGGGGAGACCACAGTTTAAGATACGTCGAACCAGTCTTATACTCACGCAAAGCCGTCTTCAAAGCAACTCTCTTCGTCGCCGCAAACGCCCAAATGAACAACACCGTGAAAAGCGCCGAGATCAACACGGGGTGAATAAACTGGCGAATGCGCGGAGGAATCTGCATAGCCGCCAAGAACGTCAAGATACAAAGCGCAAGATGTAACGGCATGGCATAGTCAGCCGCATAGTACAACGGGATGCCCACGAAAAGGAGAACTAAGAACCACATGATGGCGTATCGATGGGTGGTCAATGTAGTCGCAAGAACCTCCTCTGGACTCTTCAATGGTGGTGATACCGGCCGGGACGGGATCGGAGTGACGGCCTGGGGACTTGAACTTCCCGAGTCCACGGCCGTAGTATCCCCTTCAGTCTCTTCAACCTCTCTATGTTCCTGACCCCCCACAACCGGCAACTCCACCGCCCCATCCTGATCCCCAACTCTCCGTTCCCCCCCTCTCAAAACCAAAGCCTTCTTCCCCGCCCCCAGAATCCAGCCAACGCCTCTCGTAATGCCCGCACAAATCATCATCCCAGCAATGAAACCCACCACAAAAACACCAATAACCACGCCAATCTCCTTCCACTTCATCCCATCACTAAGCGGCAACATGACGAAACTCGGCGCAAAGAAAACATTCATCCATCGTAACGCCCACGCCGCCGGAACCTCCACAACAGCTACAACCGGCTTCGTCCTCTGCGTCCCAAAAACAAACTCACAAGAAATCATAATCCCAAAAAGCAACAAAAGACACGCCACCGACGCCGGAAACACCCCCCCCGCAACATCAAAAACCCTATTCACCGCAAAACAAAACACCAAGAACCCCACAATCCCCGCCGGAATCAAGAAAAAATGATAAATCGCCAGTGGTCTCCAAGTCTTCAACATCTACACACATCATTCTCTCATAGTCAGTAACCCTACCTAACCCTCGTCTGTTTTCCTTGAACTTACAATTAAAATCGCTTCTTTCCAGATTTGTCCCCATTTCTTTAACCCGCCATCGGCAGTTACCGAGTTTCGATTTCGATTTCCTTCATCGTCTGAGCCGAGAGCTTCCCGCGCTCGGTTCTCGCTGATTCGACTTGAGATTCTTTGAATACTCTCCATCGAGAAAAAGAAACACCAACAAACAAAAAAGTATGTATAAAACAAATGCAAATAAAGAGGGGAAAGAAAAAAAAGAAACAGTCTACTCTGTTGTGCTCACTATTGTATGTACTCTCCTCCTTCGTCTTCGCCCCGGGTCGCCCTGTACGGATAGTCCCCACAAACGGCCCAAACTCATCCGTCCAGTCACCACTCTAGCCTTGTCTGTTTCTCTCTCCTCTGCATATAGACAACCGCGGCAAAGCCTGTTTCTTCCTTCTTACCCGTCCACTCACTCCACACCATCGTGCGCTCTAGTCCTATTATGGATAACCCTAGTCTGACAAATGACGTCAACCCGATATCACCATCACGCTATTTCTATATCCAACCGGACCGATGGAAGATTCGGTCAGTCGGCTCTTATGTATAACTGAAACCCCATAACAGAAACCAAACAATCGGCTCTCTCTATATATACACCGCACTAAAACAAATAATGAATCCCGACTACACAAATGAAAACGCCATTTTTTGACCTTTTCAACAGGCCATGCCAACTATAAAACCCCCAAAACTATCTTCCTTAAAACAACACATTGAGAGATTCACCAAAGTGAATCCGACGGCAAGCCTCAGCAAAAGATGGACCAATCTATAAAACTTTGTTAGTAATAACCCTCACAGTAAAGTACATTTAAAAAAGAACTCACGTCAAGAACATCCAGCTTAGATCCGAGAGCAGCCTTGTGCTCGTCTTGCGGCACAGTGTTCGTCACCACAACCTTGTCGACATCGCTCTGCGAAAGTCTCTGAAGCGCATCACCGCTGAAAATACCATGAGTGATGAGACAGTACACAGCAACCGCACCCTCACGCTTCAAAATACGAGCAGCCCGAGTGATAGTGTTGGCAGTGTCCGCAAGATCATCAATCATGATGCACACCTTGCCCTTAACCTTACCAACCAACATCATGGTAGCATTGTGCTTGTCGTTAAGTCGGATAGGACGACGCTCCTGTTACATCAAAGTCGCCGTTAGTCAACCTTGTCCCACACGAGAAACAATGCTTCTCCCTCTTGTATCCCCTTCTCGTCTTACCTTGTGAATCAAAGCAAAGTCCATTGACAAGCTGTCCGCAATAGCTGTCGCTCTCTTGGCACCACCAGCATCGGGCGACACAATGACAGCATCCTGGTAGTTCTCAATCCACTGCGTAATGTAGCGCTTCAGCAGTGGCCGTCCATACAAGTTATCCACGGGCTTGTCAAAGAAGCCCTGGAACTGCGAGTCGTGCAGGTCCATGGTAAGAATGTGGTCGGCGCCGGCGCAGGTAAGCAGATCGGCAATCAAAGCACCGGGCTGCGCAATCCACTGCTTGTAACCGGGGTTGGCGGTAATCTCACGGCCGCCCATGTAGCTGGTACCGGGGCCGTCAGGGTGGGTAGCAGTCGTCGGGGTGTTGAGCGTCGACTGAGCCAACTGATGCGTAATATCTGTCGAGCCTGAGAAAGTCGCGGTGCGGTTGTTACTCGGATGAGGCGTGCTAGGAACTGACTCAAAAGTGTAGTCAGTCTTCTTGGTAGCGCCGCCGGTGAGCGGGGCCCCCGACTTGGCATACGGAACGTCGGGCTGGCGCGAGTATGGGAACAAGGGCATGACAACCGTGATCCGGCGAGCGGAACCAGTCTTGCAAGCCGAGATCATGATGCAAAGCTCAATGAAGTTGTCATTCACCTTGCCACTGGCAGTCTGGATAATAAAGACATCCTTTCCACGGACCGAGTCCTGAATCTCGCAGCGACTCTCGCCAACCGAGAACTTGGAAAGGTTCCGGTCACAAGCCTGGATACCAAGAATATGGCAGATGCTGTCAACCAGCTTGGGGTGCGAGTTACCGCCGAGAACGACAATGTTGCGGACCATTTTGAGCGGAGTGGAGCTGCGGCAGGAAGCTCGAATGACGAATTCGGATACGGGCGACGAGACGAGACGAAAGACAGAGATGGGATCGGCTACCAGAGAAGAGAGAAAGACAAACTTGTAAGCGACAAACGATCGGGAAGATGCAGTACGAGGAAGACGGGTCGGGTCGGAGCGGGGCCACGCAGACGGAAGACGGGGAAAGAAGGACTCTCAAACAAGATGGACTAGTTTCCCCGTCTTTTTAGTATCCTTTTATTTCTATATTTTGAGTTTTTCTTTTTTTTTTTACTCGGTTTTTGTTCCTTCTTCATGGTCCATTACTTGCGCTATGGTTGGCTGGGTCCCCCGTGGCTTTTGGCGGGGTGCTTCTGTCACTTTGGTAGCGCATGCATGAAATTTAGGCGGACAACAGGGCAGGGCGAAAAGTGATTTTTTTTTTTCGCTTCTGGGAAAAATTCTTGCGATTGCGGCTAGACCGCTTTGGGCGCTGTCGTGCTGATGGACGCTGGGGTCTCATTCACATGTGTGTGTGAAGGCGAAGAAGGCAGGAGATGATGACGCTTGTATAGGTTTCAAGGCGGGGTGATTACTAACCTGATGATTATGAGTTGTTTGAATGTATACAGAAGAATAGGTGAAGAGCCAAGAATCATAGAGATCAAGTTGGCCGTCTCAAGTGCGGTTGTCGGGAGGATCGAGTGGGGGACGGCGGGGTAGGATGAAGTAATGATTGATGAAGGAAAAGTATGTAAGTATGTAGACCGCTGATACACATACATACAAGAGGAAACCCCGGAAAATCACGCAAGGCTATTATCTTTGAAAACATCCTTGATATGGAGCTTCTCTAAATACCCCCGCATCTACTCAAGAAACAACCACCATCACCACTTGCCACAACTAACTAATTGAATTACCGATTCAGCAGCTGACTTCCAACGGCCGCTGCAAATCCTCACCCGGGAAATCCTCGATGATATGTAACCCTAATCCCGATATTTCTGGACAAATCATGTGATATGCATTGACCGCTTGGTCAAGATCGCCAGGGGTAGAAAGTTCATGTCTTGGCTCGTGTTGTTGTTGTTGTCTGGAATTTACCATGGTTGGTGTAAGCTGCAAGGCAAGTTTGGAGGGACCTGTGTGACTTGTTTTGAACCGGAGTTGAGTTTATTCTTGTCAATGTTGAATAGTCGACTTGTATGGTCAAACTTGATGTGTATCCAGGTTCACTCAAACCTTATAAAGTTAATCGTAGTTAACCTTGGTTTGTCCACATGGTCAAACTTTCTCATTCCCCTGTACCATCACGGACTTGATCCGACCCTCGCAATTTCGCCCGTGCTCGACAATGGTTCTCTTTTTTCGTTTCGAGACAGGCAGGCCATTCGGGCGGACACGAACCGATGGGCGGTAAATAAATCATGGCCCCCCCAGCGCGTATTCTCACTTATTCCTTGTCTTTTACAACTACTCCGCCGCAACTACACATCACCGAGTGTTCCGCCCCGACAGCTCCATGTCGTCCATTCATTAACTCACAATATACTTCATAATTCATAATGTCTTTGTCTTCTATTCTTAGCCTGTTGGCTGTCACTCTCTTGTCTACGCCAGTCCATGCCGACTCCGGCACTGTCTCCGCCACGCCACACGATAGTTACTCGTCTTCTGTTGGAGTTCTTGGTTGTCTTGTCAATACCAACCGTATCGCCTACTGGCCGCCATCCGTCTCATGCAACGACATCTGCATTAAACTTACATATGAAGACCGTTCTGTTCATCTTCTCCGTGTTGATCAGTCACAAGGTGCTCATGACATCTCTTATGATGCTTGGAACTACCTCGTAACTGGCAAATCAGCCACTGTCGCGCCAACTTCCGGTGGTGGTATCGATATGCAATGGGAAGATGTTGACGCCTCAGAATGTTCCGACCTTTTCAACTCTTCTGACGCCCGTTTCCCACTCTCCGCTTCAAATAGTATGAACTTTCTCGCCAGTTGTCTTGAGGAAGAAGACAGCTATGTTGCCCAGAACTACATGCTTTACAACCTTCTAGATAGTACCTGCCAATGGGGTTACTATGAAACTTGCGAATTAGTCGACTATCCGAACCAAAATCAGCCTACATGTGACCATTCACTCGGCACGCCAATTGCGTCCACCGACACACCGGTCTACAACATTATGTACCCTACAGGTCAAAGAGTAAAAGTTGGCGAAGTTGCAAACTCTAGTTACACTGTCGGTAGTGTCAGCAGTGTCTCCTCTAGTAGTAGCAGTGGCAGCTCTTACAGCTTAAACGGCTTGGTTAGCACTACGCAAAAGGACAACGCCATGTTATTGAAACCAACAACAGTTGTAACAGTTGTTGGTGCCGTAGCATGGAGTTTGTTTATTGCGTTATAAATAATGTACACATGTTTGTCTTTTTGTTGTTTTGATACCATCCATTCTGTCTGTTTCTTGTACATAGTTCATTGTTCTCACGTGTCACGTATAATAAGAATGCAAAGTTTTCTCTCCACTGAATATATTGAGTCTCAAAGAAACTACTCCATGAAACCCCGGCTATCAACACCTCCACAATAATTTCCAGATGACGTCCAATGGTAGTCATCCCGGTAGCCATAAATGTCTCGCAGCTCCCACCAGCCTTGAAACTAACACACTCCATAGATTTGACAGACTCGACGCTGACAGTGATCATGTTCCGGGGCTTTCCTCCCCGGCGTAGTCATTGTCTGCCGGGAGCAAACATAGTCTGGGCTTGGTCTTCCTCTTCGACTTTCTCGGAAACGGGTCTAGTGGTTTTCTCAGAGATAGCACCGGAGCCTTCCTGAGTGAAGTAGTCGGCGAACACACGTTCTTCAAGGTCCATGTCCTTCCATTTGACGCCGATTTCTTTGCGAGCTTGACGACGGTAGAAGACACGCTTGGCCCATTTCCAGGCTTCGACACCAGCGAAGAAGAGGGCTGCTGCTATGAACACTATGCCCCATTCCCAGGATATACCTTTATGTTTGAACACGACGGTATTGATAACGGGGATGTAAATCAGCGGGAATAAAGTAACAAAGCCGAATAGAACGGCACCGAGAAGGAACTTGTTGGCCCAGATGTCATACATCCACTGAGTGAAGTACTTGGTACTCTTGGGCTGCATACGGAAGAAGGAACGACGAAGGTCAAGCATTTCCCAAGCAAGGAATAAAGCGAACCATGTCAGACAAGCAAAGGTGGTAGCTCTAGCCCGGAAAACAGTGTCACACGTGTCGTTGTACTTGTCGTTGCAGCCATTTCCAAAGTTACCGTCGCCAAAGGCATACATGACAAGAGAGAAAGAACCAAGACACAAACCGGTGATCCATAGACCATAGACGACCATGTCGACTAGGAACTCAGTAGTGAAGATACCAGTAGTGAGAGACTGAGGAGGGCGCTTCATGATGTTGGGAACGGCAGCTTGGAAACCCAGACCCATATCAGGCATGCCAGAAGTCGCCATGATAATCCAGACAATCTCGACTGGAGCCAAAGGGAAGACGGAAAGACCACGACCATCCTTAAAAGCAAGACCAACCAACAATGTACCCGCCTGCGCAATATTCTCTGCAAGCACGTGAAGTACAAACTTTTGAATGTTATCGAAAATCCGGCGACCTTCCTCAATAGCAGCCACAATCGAAGCAAAGTTATCATCAGCAAGAACAATATCCGAGGCATCTTTGGCAACATCCGACCCGGCAAGACCCATGGCAATACCAACATCAGCGTACCGAAGCGAAGGCGAGTCATTGACACCGTCACCAGTCATAGCTACAAACTTGCCCCGGCGATGGAGAGCTTGGATCATGCGAACCTTGGTTTGCGGAGTGCATCTAGCAATAACGAGGGGGAGAACAGGCATAGCGTCGACTTCCTCGTCGGAAAGAGCGTCGAATTGGGCAGCGGTGAGGACCATGTATTTGGCTACATCAGCGGCAACACGGTGTGTCGAAGAAGGCAGAATTCCAATTGTCCGGGCGATAGAGGTTGCGGTGGCGGGGTGGTCACCGGTTAACATGTGAACTGCAATTCCGGCAGTGTGGCATTCGTGAACGGCGGGGGCGGAAGATGGACGAGGAGGATCGTAGAGCGCAATGAGACCATGGAGGGTAAGACCGGATTCAATGGTAGCGCGATCGGGGTTCTCGAAGTCGACGGAGGCAGTGAAAGGGGCAGATGCAATAGCCAGAACGCGAAGACCGGCGGAGGCAAGGTGGGTCATGTTAGTGAGGACCTTCTCCTTGAATTCCTCGGTAATAGGGGCGGTAGACGATTCAGTTTCTTGGTATGTTTCACACGCATCAAGGACTCGTTCAACGGCACCCTTGGTAAGAACGGTGAGAGAACCGGTGGCATTTTCACGAACCACGACAGACATGCGCTTCACATCAGAGTCAAAAGGGAGCTCGGCGACAGAGGTGTAAGCGGGAGATTCACCCTGAGTGAGCGGCAACCGGTTCATTCCAAAGCGAGTAGAAAAGACTTCAAGAGCAATCTCCGTCGGGTCTCCATGGGCATGCCATTCACCTTCTTTTTCAATGACAGTAGCAAGGTTAGCCAAGGCAGCGACCCGGAGGAAAGAGGGAAGAGCAACGGTAGAAGAAGACAAAAGAGACTCCGCCGGGGAAGCAGGATGTTCAGGCTGGCCGGAAAGGTCAACGTCGACAGCCTCGGTGGGAGAAAATCGGATTGCGCCGTCAGTAGGGTCAAAAGGACGGTCAGACGGGTCTACGGTGTAAGTGCCCGATCCGGCAACCCAAGCGGCACGGACGAGCATTTTCCCCTGGGTCAAGGTTCCAGTTTTATCGGAGCAGATGTCAGTGACAGCGCCCAGAGCCTCGAGGGAGCGGAGGTTTCTAACGATGACGTTACGTTTAACCATTCTCTTGGTCCCAGCTGCCATGGTGATTGTCAAGACGACGACGAGAGAAGCGGGAATCATGGATAACCCAGTAGCCACGGCGTAGATGATGACTTCCTGGGAGGCATCGAATTTGTTGGCACCCAGGACGATTAAAGCGCAGACAACGGCACACCCGAATAGAACGATAGCTAGCTTGGAAAGTTTCCGCTGGAGAGGAGTTCCGACGTTGACGCCGAGGAAGCGACCGAGGGCGTCACTGAGGGTTAACGTGTAAGCTTCAAGGTGACGGTACGGAGTGACTTTTCCCTTGCGGTTAGTCCGTGGTTGACGTCTGTGAGAAGGCTCATCACTAAGCGCAGCAGCAATCTTTCCAATCTCAGTACCCGCACCCGTAGCAACAACGATTCCAGTAGCACGTCCTTTAGTCACGGTGGTAGAGGAAAAGCCCATGTTGATCTGATCACCGGGGCCCATATCAGCGGCGACGATGGCAGAAGCGGATTTCCGGGCGGGGAGGGATTCTCCGGTAAGTAGAGCCTCATCGGTTTCAAAGTTGACGGCGGTGACGAGGCGGATGTCGGCGGGAAGTGTATCGCCTGTTTTAAGCTCAATGAGGTCACCGGGGACGATTTCGGCAGAGGGCACAACACTGGCGTTGAAGCCGCGGATGACAGTTGCAGTAGGCGAGGACAGGGAACGGAGCGAGTCCATAGTTTTAGCGGCGGAGTATTCTTGGAATGTACCGACGACAATGTTCAGGAGGATGACAAAGGCGATAACAGTCGCTTCGATGTACGACTTGATAGCGTAGGAAATCACCATGGCGATGATCAAGATGAGGGTCATTGCATTGGCGATTTGGGCGGCGATGATCCGGAGGGGGTTGACGCCCTCGGCGGCTTCCAGTTCATTGGGGCCGACAATGGCCAGAACGGAGGCGGCAGAGTCGGGGGTGAGACCACCTTCAATATTGGTGTTCAGCGCACTAACAACCTGTTCCGCCGACAAGGTATGAGCCGGGGCCTCTAGTTTGGGGCCGGGCCCCGTCGTGTTGGGGGTCGTAGGGGACGTCATCAGAGTAGGAATTCAATATAACAACCCGATAACGTATAAAACAGCAAAGACTGTGAAGAAACAAAACAACTCATAGTCCTCTAGATTCCGGATACTACTCTCCTTATATACGCCCCTTTGAGGCACTCAAGCCAAGCAAGCCTCCGAATCCTTCCGATGGCACTGCATGTCTGTACCGAATCCTTCGCCCCACATGGGCCGGGTTCCGCGCTATAACCCCGACTCAGACCGGGGCATCGCGACGCCGGGGGATCGGAGGTGGGAATTTCTAGTTTTTTGTAGGTGACTTGGTATATAGTGGGGAGTCGGTAGAGAAAAACTAGAATTTTGAGGCATGAGTGGTTGTCGAGATGCTGGAAGTTTGGATGTGTATATTGACTTTTGGTCTTGGCCTGGACTGCTTGGCGTTGTACATAAGTGGGTGGCAATGATATGAAATTTTTGAGCAGAAAATTGTGTATCTTTTTCGTTTATCGGATAGAGGGAGTGCCAGTTTATCCAATTAGGACTGTAGAGGCTGGAATATGCATTTTGTTCATGTGTGTGAGGTACCATGGAAGGAGTCATGGTTTACCGTATATTGGAGATAGGCTATGGTGATCCGGTTGACATTGATAATATATTGTACATACATAGTAGAGTATTAGGTAAAGCTAGCTTGTATGATCATGATTGTAATGGATAGACCGAAGGCAGAAGGCCGACGGTTTTGTTTACCACCATATACCCTTGTATACCCTAGTAATCCTGGAAGGAACAGTACCTGCTATCCTCACAATGTGTGTATAGGTGTAAACCCTGACACTGACTAAGCTGACATGGATCTCACGCGTGTGTATATAAACCTGCACACGCGCCTCGTCTCTTGTCAGTTCTCTCAATATATTCTATGTTCTCTATCACTACCATATCTACGTAACTACTACTACTACCTTACTGTCTACAATAGGACCGTTTAGATAGGGCTTTGAGGACTGGGTAATACAAGAGCAACCTTATGTGTACATATACTGTGTGTGGAAATGCACCCAAAAGTCATTGATATCAATCGGAAACTAAATGCAAGACGAGGAAACTGTAAACCAACTCGTCGCTCAAGATGGCCGGAGAAAGAAGCATAAAAACTCATATCAGACATCCAAACCTTTGGCACTGAAGACAATACTGGCCAAGATATGACAACCATTTAAGCACTAGGAGAGTATACAGGAAAGGTTTCTATGCCACAAAGAGAGTCAAGTGCTTGTAAAACGTGTGTTCATTTGATTTCTAAACTAAATAACGACTGAGGTGTACAAAAGAAAGGACCTAGAAAACAACGTGACAAAGGAAACTGGTAGTAGGCTATATAGGAATATTCGATCAATGGCTGAAACCTTAGTCAATACGGTTCTCAGGAAGTGACAGCAGAGCCTCCCGCCCATCCATGGCGAGTTGTTTAGTCGTGACACGATCCGGATAATTCCGCTTGAACATGTTTGTAAAGTGTGTGCCATAGTGGATACCCTCTTCATTGACGTTTCCGAAGCCCTTTAGAGGTTTGATAACTTTTTTGAATCCAGGCTCATGGAAATAGGCAAAGGCGAATCGTTCACTGGTGTTCAATCCAACTTTGTGTGGGGTACTGGGGAGATAACTGCCCGTCATGTACTGTAACATGTCTCCTGGGAACACGGTGAAGACGTCATCTACTGGCGGGATGAAGAGCCATTGATCGTCATTCTCATGGGCACCAGCAGATGACACACGCCAGTTTTGATAGGTCTCACTGTCACTGGGTCGTCTAGTGAAGAGCCCACCAACATGGTCTTGCGACGCAATCACCAGCATACCATAATCAGTATGCGAGCCGATTCCGCGACCGGATTTTCCACGACCGTTGGTCGCATTTGTAGGAGGGAACCTGGAATGTGTTAATTTCTTGGAGATATCCTCAATCGGAGAATTATGGAACTTACCGAAGAACACGCAGATGATGCCAGCCGTCGTCGGCAATATTGGTCAGGGTTTTCGGTTCAAGCTTGAGACCGAGTTCCAAGAGTGATAGCATGGTTTCCCCGGTTGACCCGAGAACCCGCATGTACCCATTAATAGCATCTTTAAACATACCTCTCGGCCACGGCTGAGGTCCGTGACAAGGCAATGCCGTCTTGGGATCAACATGCGGTAAATCCTTGGTTACCGTATAAACCTCACTATAATCGGCAATACCATCGGTGATTTCCTCGCCCGAGGCAATATACCCTCCATAAGAAGTCGGGTCAACCAAAGCCTTCTTCTCTTCATGACCTCTCGCAAAAAACTCTTTGGAAGCAGCAAACGCCGCATTCACAGCAGCTCGTTGAGTGGGATGAAGTTGAATCTGCAGGATTCCCGTGTTACGAAAGGCCTCAATTATGGCCTTGGCAAGTGCTTGGTCCGCGGGACTGCCCGTAACAGATGTTGGTAGGGTGAATGTATCCAATGTAGCAGTTGTAGCAACAGTGTTAGGAGGTTGCTTAGGATGTGATAGTGGCATATCAGAAAGAATCCGGGATGACGACATGGATTCGGTTGTTAGGGTTCTTTTAGATAGGGTTGAAAGACGGAGGGGAGGGAATCTTCCGCGGAAAGAAACCGGGGCATAACGAGAAACTAGACGGAGACTTGACATTTTGATAGATTATAATTGATAAGTGATTAAAAGTAATGGCTAGTGAATAGATGGTGTAGTGCTGTCATCTGAACTCTCGATTCTCATGTTCATAATGGGATACTTTATATACTCAGATCTTGTACGTCTATCACGCCAGATGAAGCTCAGTATCGGCACTTCTCCAACCTTGCCTAACACTACATGTTTCTCTTCTCACCAATCACTTGGGATAAAAACGATACGTCTAATTACAGTCTCACCAATCTATCGATTCCAAAGACACTGTGTCGTCTCACAAGAGCATGTACATCCCCCACGAACTAGGCCGTTCAAAAACACGTCAAAAACACCACCCACCCTGTCAAACACTCTTGTCTCTCGGACTCGTTTGACCAGCTACAAGAAACAATGTCTATGTATTCATTTCGCTCTTCTCATCTCAGCCAGCCAGTCAGCCTCCTTCTCACTGGCCGGTCGACCGGTTCCCTCGTGCATCCTGAATCCGGGGTACATTTCCTACGCCGACGGCACCCCGCACGCCGCCGGCGCTTAACAGTGGTTCGGGGGCCCTTCCTGGTCACTTTTTTGTTCCTATCAACAGGGTTAGGCGTTTGTCATTTACCATTGTAAGTGATTCACGTGATAGATTGACCGGACCGGGATGATGGAAGGCGTGTAAGTGACATGCTTAACCGATAAGGTGATGTCATGATAAGCTTGTCTTAGTAAAAGAAGGAATCAGAGATATTGGAGATATAAGAGGTTTGAGCGGAACTTGAATACACATAAGTAGGAGAACATCCCTTGGCATTATCGGAATGTAGCGAAAAAGAAGAACCCCGAAGATTGTAAGATAGTCATAAAATACTTCAAAATGGACCCAACAACAAGACGGCTAGAAAAGAAAGACGTCGCCGCTCCAATTGACATTGAAGCTGCAACTACTCTCAAAACCGACGATAATAGATTCCCTTTACAACCACAACCATGCAACGATTCTCTCGACCCCCTAAATTGGTCTAAACTCCAGAAACATGGCATCTTGGGTATTGTCATGGCACTGTACGATGTCTCATTCACCCCGTCACTTGTACATCTTCAGCTAACAACCCTCTTTTCCCATATTCCAGCTACTTCCTCTTCACATTTATTGTCACCGTGACAGTTCCCTCATTTACTTCTCTTCAAGACTTCTACGGTATCACACTTACCCAGGTGAACTGGACCGTAGCCATTCCGTCCTTGGGTCTTTCTCTTGGTCCCCTAATCTTCTCTACACCAGCCGATCTTCTCGGTCGTAGACCAATTTTCATCCTCGGAACTCTCATCTCTCTCGCATCTACCATCGCATGTGCCAAAGTCACCAGTTTCTCGGGGTACATGGCCGCGCGTTTCTTCCAAGGTCTCGGTCTCTCACCCGCCGCCACAGTCGGTCTCGCAATTCTCAATGACTGTTTCTTTGAACATGAACGTGGAGCCAAGATTGGTTTCTGGGTTCTAGCTATTGACATGGGGTCATACGCTGGTCCTCTGATCGGTGGCTTCACTGATCTTGCGGGGTTCCAGTGGATTCAATGGTTGACAGCCATCATGATTGGTGCCACCTTGGTAGCTGAGCTGTTCTTTTTGCCTGAGACTTTGTATCCCCGTTCTCACATGCAGACAGTCGAGGCCCAACCTGATGAGGCAGCCTTTGAACGTCCTATTCGTACCAAGGAACTTCCTTTCATCAACGTGAAGCCAGTTCCTGCCCTCAAGAGACCTCACCTCCTTGATACTCCCATCCGTTTCGTCAAGCTTTGGGCGTACCCGGTAGTTTCCCTCTCAGTCTGCGCATTCTGCTTCATTTGGTACTGGTGGATCATCTCTGTGATTTCCATGATGCCCGCCGCCTACGCTTCGTACACCCCACAGATTCAAGGTCTGTTGTACATTGGTTTATTGGTCGGTACCTTGGTAGTTGAAATCTTTGCCTCAGGTAGTCTTTCTGATCTGATTGTGGCAAAGAGAGCCAAGGGGCGTGGTGGTATTAAGGCCCCGGAAGACCGGTTGTGGCTTATGTACCCCGGGTGTCTGGTTACCGGACTTGGACTGGTTTTTTGGGGTCTCAGTATTGAGCTGAACTGGCACTGGATGGTTGGTCAGGTCGCTCTCGCCTTTTGTAAGTTGGCTCTGGTGTCTTTGATATTATTACTTTTACTAACATTTACGAATAGTCGGAGCTGGTATCCAAATTGGTAATGCCGCCGTCTCGGCTTATATCGTTGACTCCTACCCTCTTCAGGCCATGTCCATCATTACCTACTACGCTGTGGTTCTGAACTTCTCCGCTTTTGCTAATCCTTTCTATATTGTCCAGTGGGTTGACGCCTGGGGCTATGCCTGGACTTTCGGTGCCCAGGGTATCATCACTGTTGTTCTGTCTATTCCAGCCTTTGCTGCTCTTCAGTACTATGGTGAAACTCTTCGGAAATGGGCCGGTGAACCTGACTGGGTTAATCCCGAGTTTGATACATAAATGTCAATAGGGCAGGGTTTGGACTTTTGTTTTTGTGTCACTTGATATCTCCATAGTTTTAGTTAATTTATAAGACGTTAATGTAATTAAGGACGTAATGGAAGAATATATATACAAGAAGAGAAAGGTGGAGAAAAAAGAAAAAGGAAATGGAGGTACTGTGTACTAGAGTATCATTTGATTACTCAGAGGAAGCCAGCATTGTTCTGTGGCACTTGTTGTTCATCAGAAGCCTGGTAACCCCAAGGAGTCGGCACTGTCGGCCGAGCAATCTCAGAGTAAAAAGACTCACGATCCTCCCCGACGAAAACCGAAGGAGGAACCCTGAATTCATCTTCAAAGGGGTTACCAGCGGTAGGAGAAGCAGGCAATGGAGTAGGCATATCACCCATCCATTGCATAACCGAGCTATCCTGAGCAGAAGAAACCGCATCATCAGGATACGGCGCCATTTGAGGGGCAGGAGCCGGTGCAGGTGCAAGACCAGTAAGGTCTCTAGACATGGAAATGGGCGAAGCATCATCAATAGCGTACCCCTCATCCTCGGGCCGGGTAGTTTCGTAATCCATACCAAAAGTGCCGGCACTTTCCTGCTCACGGTAAACAGCGGCGATGACGTTATCGAGCATCTCGGAGTTTGTCATGACACGACGGTCGGTACTAGACATTTGCATTTGAGGAGCCGTGTTGACGGGGTCGGTGAAGGGGTTGGGTGAGGGAGGAGGCATGGGGAAGCTCCGGGCTACGTTGTTGGTGGTGTTGAATGGAGATCTGGTAGGACCGGATGGCGGATCACTAGTTGTAGATCCAGCTTCAGAAGATTCAGCTTCCTTCTTACGCATACGCAGACGCATAAGGAAGAAAGCGGCCGAGGCGACAAAGACGACACCAGCTGAAAAAGGTTAGTGATTAGTTATATCAACTGGATATATGTCAAAAAGAACTCACCAGTAGCACCAACGGCAATACCAGCCGCAGCAGCGTTGTTACTCTTCCGTGGCGGTCTACCATCTGAAGAATCCGTCGCCGAAGCAGAAGCAACAATGGAAGAAAGAACATGTGTTCCAGCCGCAGCCGAAGTAGCAGCAACCGAAGTAACCAATGAGCTAAGCGTAGACGCCGCCGAAGTGGCACTGCCAGCCTTCGACGTAGTCGTAGCAATGGCGGTAGTAACAGCCGATGTAGTCGAAAGAGTAGCCGAGGAAGTAGCGGTTGAAGAGATGGTGGAAAGAACGGAGCTAGTGACGGGGAGAGATGATGGCTGGTGGTGCTCGGGTGGTTCAACGCCTTTACGGGGGACACCGGGGCAGATACCGCTTAGGTCTTCGTCATCTTCATCTTCAGAGTCCCAGTCGGACAGGTCACTCTCCGAGTCGGAATCCTCCATCATATGCTCCTCCTTTGGCGACTTAGGCGAGGAAATACCGGTGGGCTTCGCCCGAGCCGCTGGGAAGGAAGAAAGCGTTAAAGTCGGGAAAGCATCTTCCGAGCGGCGAAAGCGAATCGAGGTAGGAAGTCTCATTTTGAAAGGATGTAAGTGTGGTTGTAATTTAGTGAAAAGCCGGGTATATAATATCAGTGTGTAGATCTTTGTTTGTCTATATCGTATATATCCGGAATGATTCGAAGGAAAAAAAAAAGGTAGCCCGCTACAAACCCACCTGGAGCCTACGAAGAAAGCAGAAATGAACAAAGAAAACAAAAGAGAGTATTAAGGAAAGTACAAAGAAAACAATGAATACCAACAATCCGGTAACCAGAAAGGAAAACCAAAAAAGAGAGAATCTACAAAGTCCCAATGAGATGGGTCTGAGTGAATATATAACTCTATAACCCACACGCTCACTTAACTCACAAATCATAAAAAAGACGGCCGCTTATCCATGAAATGTACCGAGACAAAAGACCCTCATTAAGCCTTGTCGCCAAGATATCCAAGCGTTTGCTGGTAACTGGTAACTCTCTTACAAAAAAACCAGTTACCATGCATACATTGAAATTTTCCATTCGTTGAGAAAGCACGCATCCAGGGATCTTGGACCTATGGGTTGAGCCCATGACTGCTCCGTGACACCCGATAACCGCTAGGGAACCCGACGAGAACGTTGTCCGTGAGGTGGGCAAGTTTAGTGTGTTTGGACAATTCCAGGAGAGAGGGAGGGACACGTTTTACAGTCTTCTTTGGCCTTTGACTTCCGTGGCATGGTGTTTGTGATTGGGACATGGTCGTTTACACTATCTTGTTTTGGGAAAAGCTGGAAATCAAATCCCGCTTTGGGTTGTTCTTTCTGTGTGAAGAGGTTACATAAGATACACTGAAGATTCAGCCATACATCATCCCAACCCACGCGTCCTGTCCAAGCGCTTTGGAAGGAAAAACCCCACTCTCACGTTTCAACCATGTTCTCTCAAAACCCAATCAAAATCCGTCGTCAAGGGAGAAATCCAGGCCCTCAAATCACCACATGAACCAAAACCAAGCAAGACGACAAAAAAGATGTCACCAAGAATAACAAGACAGCTTGGCATGAACTGTATCGCCATGTCTTCTGTAGATCTGTACCGCCATCTTACATACCTTCTCTAAATAACTTGGTCGCTCACCGGACGATCATACAAGACGCCTCATCAATGCGTCGTCATCGATTTTGCCGGATTAACTTGGGATTTTTGGTTGACAGCCAGGGTTTCGTCGGCGTGTTTCACGATTACATATGTACATAGGTGAGACGGAAAGTTGTGGCAAACCCGAGACTGATTGTAGATAATGAGTTAGAGTTAAGTTAAGAAATAGACTTGTATGAAGAGACAAACTACCCAGTAAAAGTTTCTGAAAAAGAAGACTAGCTTTAGTTCTAACCGTTGTTCCAACGGGCGTCTAGAATTATACATACAAAATGACCTAGGGATATCTATACAGGCATCTCTAATTCCGTCTACGCCCATCAAGAAACTCCCGACTCCTCTCATCATAATACAGGTTTCGTGTCGCCATAGCCCTTCTAGCTTCAAACGCAGCCCGTTCCTCTTCATCCAGCTGGAAAGCCTTCTTAAGCCAACCAAACTTACTCTTCTTCTTCTTAACAACCTTTCTCTCACCATCTGGCTGTGTCTCAATAGTCATGTCTGTCCCTGCACTCTTAGTACTAGCCGCAGACTGACTAGCAGCCCGGGAAGCCCGATATGGTAATGCCATACTCTGTGCTTGTTGACCCCGGTTAACTCCCTGCATACTTGCGTGGCTTTGTCCTCCCGACGGCGACGGCATACTACCGTGGTAACTAGCGTGGTGCATGCCTAGCGGTGGGCTGAGTGTTGGCCGTGGCGAGTTATGTGAAGTGTGTGGTCTCTGTTGTAAAGGACTATGCGGGGATGCAAGTACTGGGTGATAGAATTGCATTGTAGCAGGAACAGAATTTGGTGGCGCAAGTGTTAGCGTTGGAGGACGGTTCGCCGTTGGAGTGTTGTTAGCACTGTTACGGTGACTACCGCCCCAACGAGCAAGTTCTGGCGATAAACGGGCACCGGAAGAATTAGACCGGTTCCGTTGATGGGTAGGTGGATGAGGTGATAATTGACCTGTACTACCAGCAGGTGGAGCTACAGAGTAGTATCGTGGCATAGGAGCCGACACTTGTCTCTGTTGTTGTGGTGGTGGAATAGTAATATGCTGTGGAGTATGTGAAACTCTCTGACGAAGCGACGTCCGTTGTCTAGGCAAGTTGATATACGGAGTTGTAGGTGATAAAGGCGAATGAGCTCCCTCTGAGTCTGAATCTGACTCAAGGTCTACTTCAACAATCTCATCAAACTGTTGTTGGAATGTCCGCCGCCTTGAATGTCTCGGTGATAATGATTGCTCCGACTCACCATCCGGAATATCTGGAGGTGTCTCANATGGTATCGGTGTGTAAACCTTTGGCTGTAGCAGATATACAGCATCATCCTCCTTAGTAACCAGCGTAGTCTGTTTAATATTAGAAGAAACCTGACTCCGACGATCATCATCCCGTCCCCTAGATGTCCGTCTCGACATCATAACATTATCAACCCCCAACGTCATAGTCCTCCCATCAGGTGGTGGTGTCAAAGCTCCATCACCCGGGTGTGGCGAACGTGGTACAGGAATCGACATAATCGANGAGGTGTCTCACTAGTGTGGTTCTTGCTATACCGTTTTCCAGATAATAACAAGAGTGGCTCTTCCATAGGTTCCTCTTCGGTAGTTTCCTGGCTGGTAGCTGATGGACGTCGTGGCGGCGAAGACTGACTATGTGGTGGTGAAATAGGTGGTGGGGCCGATCCCGTAGGACTAGTCGATGGTATCGGTGTGTAAACCTTTGGCTGTAGCAGATATACAGCATCATCCTCCTTAGTAACCAGCGTAGTCCGTTTGATATCAGAAGAAACCTGACTCCGACGATCATCATCCCGTCCCCTAGATGTCCGTCTCGACATCATGACATTATCAACACCCAACGTCATAGTCCTCCCATCGGGCGGTGGTGTCAAAGCTCCATCACCCGTATGTGGCGAACGTGGTACAGGAATCGACATAATCGATCTCGTCCGTATCGACGCCCCCGAAGACCCCGGCATTGGCAACCGGATAGATTTTCTCGCCATACTAAATGGTCTATCCGGAACAACATCCCCGTAAACAGAAGGCGGCGCCGACTTCAAAGTCGCCTGTTCAATATGTTCTAAATGCGCCGCCTGAATCGCCGCATCACTAGCCGCAGCCAGCACACTTGTGGCCTCCATGGTAATCTAGAATCTTAGTCAGCAGCCGGTCGGGAGGTAACACAACAGGGAATGCGCGGGAGAGTGGAGTCTCTATAATGCAAGTACTTACCAACGTCCGTCTACTGACTTCACCTGCTATCCTTTGCATATCGGCAAGCATGCGTGTAAGTGAGAGTATGAGTTGGGCGATTTCCTCATTACGTTCGCGCAATGTCGTGAATGTGTTATGCCAACCGTCGGTGTTGTTCACCATGGCGTCGTAAATGTCAGAAACCTCCGGGTTGTCGGTGGCCAAGTTAAGAGTTTCCGCGGCGCGAAGGTATCCGCTAAAAGCGAGTGTTGAGGCGAGACCATTGGTAATATCATCAGTGCATTGCGCGGCAAAAAGTGTTGTTCGGGAAAGAACATGTTCGATAGTTTCACTTCCGCTCATGAGCTCAGCGCGGAAACCACGGTCGCGAAGAAGTTCTTCGAATACATGACGATTCTCCATCGGCAATCGTAAATGCCCAATGCGAACCTGAAGATCTCGAATCGCCTCGTTGATATCCTCCAAAGCCACCTCCAAGAACTCGTCAATGTCGTCGATGTGTCCCTGCAAAATCAAAATCACTTGATCGGTACTGTTTGAACGGCCCGTCAACATCAGATACACGCCAAACGAGATCTGCGCCATGAGCTTCCACAGCTCATGCTGCGTCTGCCCTGGACGGTACCGCCAATTTCTATAAGCCAGCGGCGCGTCTTGTGCCTGTTCAATGAGTTGAAGGCGCCGATTACTAGCATTGAGTGCGCGCAACGAGGGCTTCACCTGATCGGTTGAAGGTGTCTGTGTAGCCTCGGTCAACGACTCTTGGAAAGCCGCCTGCATAACCGGTATCGGGTGACTCGGAGCACTTGGCGGGGCATCATCATCATCTTGTGTATCGTGAACGGGCTGCGGTGCGTGCTGTTGTTGATGTGGGCGTCTAGGCGACGGAGGCGGTTTGTATGTCGTGGCTGGTAGAGACGGGGCACCATCGATATCATCAATGACAAACGGGATACCATCGAAAGCCATAGACTGGCCGTGTTCGTAGTGCGTCATTGTCTCGGTCGGAAAGGGCGGAGTATTGCGGCAAATTAGGAAGCCGTCGTTGGAATTCACCCCCCGAGACAACGACTGAAAGGGAAGGAACGTGGTTTGAGAAACAGGGAAAGGAGAGGAGGACAAGGAAGGGGAAAGCGTAAGTAGAAACGTTGCACTGCAAAAAAGAGATGGTCGCGCAAGGCAATTAGAATAGGGAATCGAGATCTTTGTGACAGCGAAACCAAGGAGGAGGAAGGAAGGGATTTGGGGGGAGGGAAGGAGGGAAGGAAGGAAGGGGGCAGGTACGGCTTTTGTCTAGACGCGGGGAAAACTGTAGTTGGATGTAGGTTTTATAAAAAAGGCTTGCGACTAGATTTCTTGGCAGCTTCTTCTTTGGTGTATTGTTTGAATATGAATGATTCGGTTTGTGTGGCGTTCCCGATGAGATGGGAGATTTGACCAGCGCTTTGGGTTTCTTTCTTGAATATGGCTGGAGATGGGCCTAGAAAGACTAGGGACCTGCGAATGAAGCAATGGAAAGGGCGAGATTGAAAGGAACCGGGGGTAGGTG
>JSUI01006537.1:120486-136025 GCA_000833645.1 Huntiella omanensis | reverse complement strand
TAGTGGTACTTGTCGCTTTGGGAACAGTGAAGAGGGAAAAAAAAAAAAGGACACCAAAAAAGCCAGTTCTAGGCGTTCCTATCGTGAGTTGCGCAGCCGGGGGTTCCGCGGGGAAATTACCGCGATCTGGAGCTTGATAATCCACGACAAAAGGAACATATAATATGCAAGAAAAAAGGCAGGCACGAAACAAAAAGAAAAAAATGGTGAAATTTGAAAATGGAAATAGGATCTCGTTAGTCGTCCCATAAGCGTGCATACGGGAACTAGGACTTGCAGGATATTGGAGATGTGAGCAGTGTGGCTTGGCTCAAAAGTGACATTATTCTTCAATGATTGTGGAGGCCAGCCAACTTTACAAACGGCTGCGCACTGATGCTTGTTACTATTTGCGTCGATGGTGGTCGGCTGCGTGCATGAAGCGGCGTTAGTTCTTTAGTAACAGAAGGGGTAATCGTACAGACATATCGTACAATATAGCCATGTATACCAAACGAACGGACAGCAAGCCACCGGCGTCCGTCCTTACCTAGTCTAGCCCATTCCAATCCATATTGACCCCGGACAGCCCGGATCTCCCGTACTGTCGTCCGTCCCTTCCCTTTTCCACCCCCCGGCCGTCCAACCTTCCAGAACACCCGTCATCACATCCCTACCAACTGCGTAACCCATCGCCGCGGCAGTCTAAACGCGCCCAGAGATCCATGTCGACCAACTAGTCAACCGCATTAATATACCCTAATAATCTCAATATAACCCTATTATTATGGATCTCTCGATAACATTGAATTCACTAGTCAGGGACAATGTGGAGAATTCTGGCAGATGGCAGCTCTGAGCTTTGCCGTTTTCTGGCATTGAGAAAACTGCGCTATTGCCTAAGTATTGTGAATCTGCAGATAAATTCCTCCTATGGGAGTAACTGCCGGCCGGTGCTCCTAGTGTCGCGTGCACAACCACAAAATATCTCTGCCCCGTCATCACAGCCGCTGCATATGTATCTCTGTCCAAGCTTTATCTTGATAGCTGAGTGTCGTGAAATGCGACGGAATCGCCACCCTGAAGAAAACTATTCTATCCATAGTCTCGATGATGTCTCAATTATCCTCCGTTTCGCCCAATGCAGCCCGGTTGGCCGCCGAGAAAAAAAANAAAAAAAAGACGCCCCTCCTTGATCCTCAATCCGGTCCAAGCACCTTAGCCCGTTGAAACGACGCCAAAACCCTCCTAGCCAATCTAAGAAAGGTCCATTTTCGGATCTCCACCTGCCCCTACGAATCCGCTTTACATACATACACTTGTTTTTCCTAATTCCCCAAGAATTAGAGACATAAGAAAAAAATCTCCCGGTATATAAGTCGTCAACTGCCCCCACTACTCCGCCCCTGCTTCCTCTCTNAAAAAAAAGACGCCCCTCCTTGATCCTCAATCCGGTCCAAGCACCTTAGCCCGTTGAAACGACGCCAAAACCCTCCTAGCCAATCTAAGGAAGGTCCATTTTCGGATCTCCACCTGCCCCTACGAATCCGCTTTACATACACTTGTTTTTCCTAATTCCCCAAGAATTAGAGACATAAGGAAAAAAATCTCCCGGTATATAAGTCGTCAACTGCCCCCACTACTCCGCCCCTGCTTCCTCTCTCGGCACCGGCTTCCAAAAACATCTCCGTCCCTCCCTTCCGCCGTAGCCATGAATTTTCTCGACCGCTTCGTGCATGCCTTCCAAATCGGAAAAAAGGATTTTGATCCGTCTAATCGATTCGTCACTTCTTGGTTGATTTCACCACAGGCGCTCTTCTACTGTCGTGCTCTCTTCGTAAGTTTACCCGCCCATGTTGTATCACTATCAACATGCGCAGGCGCATTCACAACCGCCAGCGCAATTGCTGTCGCAATCTCAAGAAACTAACCCTCAATTGTCAACCCTCAGTCTCTCTACATTTTCGTCACCCGCTTTACCATTATCGGATACTACTGCACGCACGGCGACCGTCTCCTCGCCCGCAATGAGATCTCCTACTTCACCGTGTTGACCTACTGGTCCCTCGGCTTCTACTTCCTCGTCAGCGCCGTTCACACCTGGACCTACCTTCGCCACGGAACGCCTCTTCTCGCTCGCTTCCCGCGTCCTCTTCAGACTCTTCACCGCTACTTCAACACGACTATTCTCACATTCCCCATCATCGTGACCGTCGTCTACTGGGGTCTGATTTACGAAGCCCCATGGTACGAAACTTCCTTCCTGGCGTGGGACAACATCTCCCAGCACGCCATGAACACTGGCTTTGCCCTTTTCGAACTCATTGTCACTCGGTCTCCTGCCCCACCAAGCGTTCACTGCTTCTGGGTCACTATCAACATGCTTCTGTACCTTGCGCTGGCTTACCTGACTGAGGCTACCCGCAACTTCTACACCTACTCCTTCCTCGACCCCGGCCCGGATGGTGCCGGTAGCAAGACCAAGGTTGCCATTTACATTGTTGGTATTTGGATTGCTTTCAACGTGGTGTTCTTCATCATTAAGGGTCTCGTGACTCTGCGCATCTGGGTAACCGAGACCAAGATGAACAAGATGGGAAAATTCCGTGAAGGTGACCTTTCCACCAACATAGATGTCGAGATGGCCAACAAAGAACGAGAGATGTCCGCCTAGAAAAACATAGAAGCNTCTACACCTACTCCTTCCTCGACCCCGGCCCGGATGGTGCCGGTAGCAAGACCAAGGTTGCCATTTACATTGTTGGTATTTGGATTGCTTTCAACGTGGTGTTCTTCATCATTAAGGGTCTCGTGACCCTGCGCATCTGGGCAACCGAGACCAAGATGAACAAGATGGGAAAATTCCGTGAAGGTGACCTTTCCACCAACATAGATGTCGAGATGGCCAACAAGGAACGAGAGATGTCCGCCTAGAAAAACATAGAAGCTGGAAAACGGCATTAATAAAAAGATACCCACTATAACCTCATGACCCTTAACACTTCAACATGACACCCTTCCGCATTTCGTCCTCGCGCATCTCAAACATAAAGTTCAGCCCAGAGAACAAAGCGAAACATGTGATGAACAAGAACAATAACCCCTCCCAATCCGAAAAGATACCCCTCAACATGCTCATCAACCCATCAAGTCCTACTGCAAACCCAACCAGATTTGCNGGAAAACGGCATTAATAAAAAGATACCCACTATAACCTCATGACCCTTAACACTTCAACATGACACCCTTCCGCATTTCGTCCTCGCGCATCTCAAACATAAAGTTCAGCCCAGAGAACAAAGCGAAGCATGTGATGAACAAGAACAATAACCCCTCCCAGTCCGAAAAGATACCCCGCAACATACTCATCAATCCATCAAGTCCTACTGCAAACCCAACCAGATTTGCCATAATCATCATCAATACATTTGCGACAGCCCCAACAGCACACAAGCGTCGGTAACTCTCCGGTCTAGACGCCCATTTCTTGCGCGGAAACATGGCCGTGGCAATCATTTCAGGAAGCATAAACAGCACAATAAGCCACCCCCAAATAAGAAGACGCATCTGTAAGTCGTGCCACAAAGCCACAAATGTGAAGACTAGGATATAGTTGAACACAGATCGCGCACTCGCCGCCAGCCCCTTGAACGACGTACCACCAAGTGGGATGTAAAGGTAACGTAGGAGCCAGCGGTTAAACGAACGATGCCATGCGCGCCAGAATGATAATGTGCTGAAATTGTTGCTTACACACCGGAGCATATTCTCAGGTGGATCAATACCATCAACCAAAGCCCAGAGACGGAACATTCTCCATGGAAGAAGCAATTTCATCCAGATAATGTGCAGATTGATAAACGACAAAAGACCGATTTGCGCCGGGGTATATGAACTCCAATCGGGTGATCTTTCAGAGATGGCGCATACCCATACCATGTGTAAAGTAAACTCCATGCATAGCAAGACGAACAAAAATCGCAGGGCATAGCGAAATGTACGGCCAGTCTGAATAGTGGCGGATCGGTACTTGCACTGAGATAGGTAGTCGTTGAAGGTCATAATCGGACCAGCGAGGTATAGCGGGGCATATAATATGTAAGCAATGTAGTTTAAGAACGAGTAGTCGTCTGGTTCGGCAGATACCCGAATTCTGTCGCGCTCGGATAGGTTGGCGGGGTCGATTTCTCTCTTCTTGACGGATGAATAGTTAGCATGGCAATATACAGATCTCAACCCAAGTAACTCACCTCAATCAGTCCAGTCTTTTGTTCTTCTACTGCCCAATACCGATCCATGTTGAAGCTGATCAGCCGTAACACACAGATATTAAACAGCACTTCCCATCTTGACATAATACCGCCATGGTCATCCATCCACTCGCCAAGCACCACCAATGGCGACCCCTCATCAGCTAAGAACAAGGCCATCCACTTGAAGTGAAAACCCACAGCAACCTCATTCGCAAATAACGTTCCAATGTTGAAAGCCCATGTAGCGACAGGCACGAACCGCCTTGGGACCACCAATCCTACTTGGAAATTCAACCAGAGAATTATCAGTACTTTGATAGCTGAGAATCCGTGAAGTCCAATGATGAGAAGAATGGCGAAGACGGCATCAAAGGTTGTCCGAAGGTTCATCCGAAGCCGCGCCGTATCCATTGCATTAAGCCGGGGCGCAGACCCCGCTAGAATATGTTCATAACCCCGTCTCAGTAAAGGATGGAGCACCAAAAGCGTTAACATGAAGGGGATGTTCTCCCGAAAAGTTGAGTATTGTGAGTCCGAAAGGTCCTATCCGGTGTCAGTTTAGTCCAACCGACCATATCATTCTCCTCAAACTCACAATCTTCCTCCCCGGAATCCACCCATCCTCCAACAAGTCATCATATTTGCTATACCGCGGATCGCTAGTTTGAGAAACCTGCCACGGGACCCAATAAATTGCCGGCACAGCTAACCAGACTACGGCGCGGTATAACCAGAACTCAGTGGTATTCCATCTCGACTCTGACGGGAGATTCGCTGTATATTTCGATTCGCGTTCACGTGTTGCCACGGGATCATCAAGTTGTTTTTCAAAGGTTCGGTAGGGAGTGTTGGAGGGGGCAGTAAAGCGGGTGTCGAGCGTGTCAAGCGTGTAGATTCGACGGATTATGGCGTTTAGTGTTGACATTTTGGCGGCGGGGCCGCAGATGCGGGTTTATAGTTGGTATGTTACAGAAGAAAAACAGTCAATTGCTGTGATAATCACGTATTCAACTTCATATCCAAATCATGTGATTCTACGCAACCGTGTACCACAGATGTTTGAACATGCTAGATACCCCAAGACAGCCATCTGCATCATCCATGTCGCAAAGCCACAATCACAAGCTTCTAACAGGTCGACGAATGGTAGGGTTAACCGGGTTAAACAGGGGCCAAGTTAAGCATAACCCTACAACAATGACATCTCCCAGGGTTGATAACCAATCTCTGGGCCCATAAATCCCCACTTAAAAACCCACATTGGTCCAGCCACCGGCTCCACTATTAGCTCCCAGAAAGTCTATAAATACGTCCGTCTGCCGCCGTCTTCTTATTGATTTCTCTTCCTTTCTTCTTCAGGCGACAATACTTCAGAGAATCATTTCTATAGTATTCGACCTTCCTCTTGGTTCCCCAAAGGAGCTACAGAGTCTTCCCTGGTTGATGATTGATATCCTCATATCCTCAGAGTGAAAACTTTGGTGTCCTCCGATCTGTCTGTAAAGATGGCGGTCTTCTTGCGTCTCTCGGGACAAAAGCGGCTGTATAGGAGGTGGTGATGATCTCGTCCTCTTGTTACCGTCTGCCTTCGGGCGGGTTCTTGAGGTGGGATATGATGGACGTCTGACAGGTCGATTTTTCATTGTTTCAGGGACTTGTCCCGGTTACGACGAAGAGTCTTGAATTGTTGGTAAATTTATCATATGTTATTATGTATCTTGTCAAATCACACATATGTACTTAGAGTTGTGAAACCTCCCAATATGCCCGTAATACTGCCAACCCACCATTCTGCGTCTCAACCGTCCGCCCGCGGCCACGGTCATTCAAGTCATGGTGAGGCCATCTTTTCTTGATAGTCTGACCGTCCATAACAGCCTGATCAGCTTCGTCCTCATCAATTAACCCGTCGACTTCATGAATACTCTCGTCATGCTCATTAGTCTCAATCCCCGGTAGAACCATCAAGACACTACCATTTCCCCAAACTCCTTCTCTTCGGACTCCAAAGTTCCGGTAATCAACCATGTCCTTCGTCATACCAACATCAACGAAGCCTTCCACACCTTCTTCAAGTCCAACGGTCCACCAGGTTCCGAAGACACCCTTTTGGTTCCGTGTACGCATCGCTGCTTTGGCGTTGTGCTTCAACCACGGAACATACTGCTTGCATGCTCTCACATGTTCTCTAGCAACATCTTCAAACAAGTCTGTCTTGACAATACCATCCGTAGCCATCTCTGCAAGTCTCAATGGCTGACAGAAATACGTAAGGTGATGGAAGAAAATACCCTTGAACGTGTGTCCATTTTGAGAGCACTTGGCCGTGCTATCACAGATTTCCTCCATGATACCACTACGTCCGAGACCCCGCCAGCGGGGAAGTTCGTGCGACGCAATATCCATGGCTTCTTCTGGGCGGTTATGTATGATACTCCAGCCAGTTGCGCGTATGACATTCTGAATCAACTCATGACCGTCTTCTAGGTATGAGGCACTTCCAGTGGCAACCCACAACCCGCGTTGCCCAGTTAAGAGAACTCCTTGGTTGTAAGTATAGACCATTTCATTACGCTGGTCGCACTTGGTACTGCCATTGCGACCAGAGATGTGGAAGCCGTCCACAAAAAGTCCAGCTTTGTTCGTCATGTTGGATCCCATAAGCCATTTGTAGCCCTCTATGGCTGCCTTCAAGAACTTGGCATCACGTTCTGGCTTGGACGCTCTGGACTCGATTTGTCTAGCTGCAATCCATGGTGAGCTGATGTCATCACCAGGAAAGTTGAGGTACATCTGAATAGATGCCGCGATCCACAGTTCGTTTGTAATCGCATTCTTGTACACCTTCTCATGTGGACTCCAGTTCATCCCACCACCACATAACTTTGTACCCCAACCATTGCTTGCCAGCTCCCAGAAGACTCGCGCGCGGTGAGCAAAAGATCGCACCCAGTAATTTCCATACCAAGGTTGCTGTTCAAGCGCATCGTTGATCTCCGGAATGGCGAAGGCTCCAACTTGTGGACGGTCATAGTGAGAGGCGGAATGTCTGGCTATAAAGCGAATAGCTTCTAGCCAGCCCAGAACAACCCAAAGCATGTCGTCATGGGCCTATAAGTGAGTTAGCCTCAAGGCCCAAGCACTGATGGCGCATCAAAATTAACCTACCTGGAGACGAATCGCAAAGTGATCTTGACCAAAATACGAAGCAACCGTCTGTGAAAAGTAAAGATCAATCATGTTCGCTTTTGTTTGATTAGTTGCCAAATCCTCATCTTTGAAAGCCTGGCTTAGCGTCGCCGTCAATCCAGAAACATGTGTTTGAAGAACAGCAGCAGTCCAGTCAATGGCCGAAGGCCAAGTTCCAACTTCTGCTTTGAAAAACTCCTCTTGCATCACGGAAAGTGCTGAATACGCCTCATCCAATATGTCCGGCGTAGCCCTATCCTTTTCCTCAACCATGATCAGCGGTTCCTGGCGCAGGAACGATCTTAGGTTACGACTGCAACCATCTTGTGGTGTGACGGCATTTTCAAAGATGGAGCATAAAGGTGCTGATCTTGGAGTAAAGCTTTGTGTATTCAACTTCAAGGCAACGGCCGTTAAGAGAAAGACTGAGAGGCACAATGTGCGCATGGCGATGGTTGTGGAAATAGAGACAGGGATGAATGCGGGGGAGATCTTCTGGGGTTTTGACGGTAGTTGAGATGAAGATACACTTGGAGGAGGAGACATAAAAGACCGTGTTCGGTATCGAGAGCCGTAATAAAAGATAACTTATAGGTGTAGAGTCGGAATATAGATGGAAGAGTAACCCAGAGAATCCCACACACGTAGCGCCGACCAAGTCTCCGACGAAACCGTAGTCAAGCAACTAAGCAATGAGACCCCTAACTAAGCGCAACCCGCAAAAAAAAAAAACAGAACAAGCACAAACTTAGGAAACACTAAAGAATACAAATAAGTGATAGATCATGAAGATGATTATTCTGCCAGAGTCTACAGAGACAAACGTCAATAGAGTAGATCTAAGCTAGAAACAAAGGATGGTAGAAACAAATAAAAAAGTAGCCGACAAGATCGGTAAAGCTGGAAACAAAAACCCCTCAAAGTTCCACGGGCAAACTTGAGGCACAAGCTGGTTTTTAACTATGACGCGCGAAAATCATGTGTCCCCAGAAGTTGGGGCAACTGCATTTGATGCATGTGTAAACCTCCCTGACAACTCAGACAAACTCCAATATTTGCCAGCGGATCAAAGAGAAGGAACCATATATTCCCGACTCAGCCTCATTACTCCTTCCCTCACATGCAAGCCAAAAAATCACATCACATATTTCTTACAATTGCTATTTTTTAAAGCGAAAACTTGCATTTTTGGAACACCAGCGAAACAAAAACTAAAGCAATACCCAATAACTCCAGTATCTAGAAACGAATCCAACAGTGAAAACAAAAGAAAAATGATATGACCCCCATGTAAGACTTACTTCCGGAACGTCGCCGACCGCCCACCCTTCATGGGAGGTGCCCGACGAGCGCCCTTAATTGGCCGGTCCAGGGCAGCCTTGGCATATGGGTTAAACGCTTTCTTGTGAGCTTCAACCGTCTTATCGACATTTCCGTACATGACCGACTTAGCCGTGTCATAGTCAAATGCCTCCTCATCTACATCTTCTTCGACCTCTTCTTCAACATCTTCTTCCTCCTCGTCATTATCTTCCATGGCCTCACCATCTCCACGTAGTTTCCGAACCTTTTCCTTCTTCGCCATCTTGCGCGCCGCCTTCTTTGCTCTCTTACGGGCAATTAGATCCTGTGTCTTAGTATCCTCAGAACCAGACCCCTCTCCGACGTCTTGGTTGTCCTCTCCTGATGGGGAGTTGGAGGTGACTTCGTTAGAGGTTGGCTCCGTCTCAGAAGCTTTGCGCTTAACCCCAACCTTGAGAGTAAATTCTTCCTCTGGTGCCTTGATTGGTGTAGCAGCAACCCGAATCATCTCGGCCGCAGCTTGTTCCTTGGCACGTTTCTTTTCCTCCTCGGCCTGCAGAGCCGCACGGCTTTGTTCCGTGAGAATTGACAGCATCTGAGGGTGACGTCTTTGCCACGGGAGCTTCATGTACTCAGTTGACGTGATCTGGGACGAAGAGTCCGAGTCAGACTCCCACGCACTGCTAACGATCATGTTACCAAACAGCTGTGACACATCCATACGTGGCGCGGCGATATCATCGCCAGTGGCGGTCAAGTCGATTTTGCTCTCGACTTCATCTGCTGGCAATTGGGACTTGATAGTTAGCCTCTTGTCAGAGGAGTTAATGAACTGAAGAAGAGAGGGGCCAGAAGCACCCTCAGCAACTGCAGTCTGCAATAATTGCCAGAGCTCTGCCAGGGACTCGCGCGCGAGATTGGCATGTCTGGGAATCATTGCCTCGAGAGTGGCACGCTCGTCGGGAAGATCGCGAGCAATGTCGTTGAGCACTTGGTTCGACATGACATACTGCGGGCTCTCGTCCTCGCTGCGAGCCTTTTGATCACGCCACTGCCATAGAGCACGGTATACGGAAAACTGAGGGCCTGTCATTGGGCGGACCTGCTTGAGAACGTGACCCAGCCATCCGCGCGTACCATCGCCCGTGGAAGGATCGAATGTGAGTTGGTCGTATCGTGTGAGAGCTCTTTCCTTAGACTTGCGAATCACCTCGGCCATGAGATTCAGGTCAGCGCGGCTGTCATCTGAATGCCTGACAAGCTCGTTGCGGACCATGTCGTATATGTAAAGAAGGAAGTGAGTATCTGATTGAGCGTAGTACATCATCTCACTGGGGATAGGGCGCCGTCTCCAGTCAGCAAGCTGATACTTTTTGTCGGCGTCGAAGTTGACAAATTTTTTCAACAAGTAAGCCAAACTGCGCTGAGGGTAGCTAAGCACCTCACAGGCGTAGTAAGTATCAAAGTAGCCATTGAGATACAAACCGAGATCTCTTTGAAGCCATTGGACGTCCATGTGAGCACCGTGAAGGACCTTGATAATCTTGGGGTCAGTAAAGACTTCATTCAAGATTTCAAGCTTGTGTCTCCACGGCTGCAGCGTATCAACGATCCAGTCATGAGTGCGGGTGCTGATTTGCATCAGACAAGTGATGCCGACATAGGTGCGGTAGTCGTGGTGCTCTAAATCGACGGCAATTTCATCCGCCTTTTTGAGCTCCGCCAACATATCCAAGACCTCGTCGTAGGAACCAACCCAAGTCGCCCGAGTGTGCTCGAGAGGCTTGTATGGAATCGGAGTAGCCTCGTGGAAGGCACGTTCTGGAAAGGTGGACTTGATGATTTCCGTCTCATATGGGTGGCGGTATTCCATGTGGCCATTGTAGTCAGCCAGAACAACGGATTTTTCGAGTGGGACAAGCGCATTGGGCTTGCTAGTGAGAATAGGCTTCCAAACGCTTTGATCATTGATATCAGACTGCTTCTCAAACTTGAGCTGGGGCTTGCGGACGTTGGCATTACGCAGATTGGCCTGGAGAGTAGCAGGACGTTTGCTAGACGACTATCCAAGTGTTAGTACGGAAATTTATTCATGTGACACAGGCGTGCGGGCTGGCGCATCAATGTACTTACGTTGTCGGCAATACCAGCATCGCGACGTTTAGAAAGACCAGTGCACTCATCAAGAGCCGAATCTGTCTTCTCAAAGATTGAGTCGACGATATCGACAATCTTGGTCCAGTTCAGGTCCAGATCCTCAGTATCTTCAACCTTGGGCGCAGAAGTGCCTACAACCTTAGCCTCAGACTTGAGAACCTTGTTGGAAATACTAAGGATACGAGATACGCTATGTTGTAACCGATCGCCGATAACCGGGTTGGCCGTCTTTTGGAAGCTAAGATCTTCGGCCGCCAGACGGTTGACCGTCTTAACTGTCGAGATTAAGGCTTTTTGCACGTTATCGCGCAGCTCTTGGAAATCGGGTTGGTCGGCCATGGTTGGCGATGACAGCGGCGACGGTAGCGTGTCAGTATAATTGAATGGTTATATGATTTTAAAAATGGGCAATATGTGGTCAAATAATGAAGGTAATTAATGCCGAGGCCGGAGAGAACGGCCTTGCGGTTGTTATGGATTGTACGACGGGCGGGCGGCGTGGCGTTGGTAGGCGTGAATGGCAACATGAGATTTTGCGAAAGCAGGTGCGCCTTATCGATAAGAGAATGTTTGGAAGGATTAAGCAAGGGACCTGGACACCATGATTTCCAATGGCAGGTGGCTACAGCTGCCGGGATATACATATGTCATTGTCAAGGTGCCTACTCAAGGCTTCACTTTTGCATGTTTATGGTAGAAAGATTCTCAAAATTCATTCATTAATCCATCCAAAATGTCGGCTTCTCTTGCACCTGAATGTAACAAGGTCAAGGAGTATGCAATCACTGCCAAATTCACAACAAGCCCTTGACAGTCACTGACAGTAACTCTCACGTTGTAGGCAGTATGATAGCTGCTTTTTGAAGTGGTATAGCGAGAGTAAGCCTCGATCTTGATGCTTACATAAGTCATGTATCCTGTATTGACAAACAGACAGAGTTTTTGAGAGGCCAACAGACAGAAAGTCAAGAATGCTCCGATCTATTCAAGGAGTACAGCAAGTGTCTGACGGTATGTATTGTTTTGCATGCAATTGTTGACCAAGTTACTGATTTGAAATGCATGATCAGTCGGTACTTAAGGAACGTGGTATCGATAAGCTGGTGGCCGAAGCCCGTGAAGACAACAAGGATAACGACGCCAACTATCTCAATAGAAAATAGAGGGCGTTGGTAAATGACGCTTTTGAGATTCATGAACCATCTTGATAAAGTCCAAAGCCCTGAAATTCGCACTCGTGTAGCAGTTTCATTCCTTTGAATATAAATCCATTGTTTCCTCCTTCTTTTTCCGGCACATTTGCCGCTGTAGCACGGCAGTGACACGTGCAAATGAAGCGCAGTTGACATTACTTGGCAGCGTCTAACGATTTTTGACGGATTTTTGCAGCAGTCGAGCGTTTTGTTTCTTCCTGTTTGGGCCAACATCGTCAATTGCCGCGAAACACGTGATTTCAAGGCGTTAAAAAAATCAACAAGGTATTGAACTGGCGAAGCATTCGTCAATTGATCGGCGACTTTTTGGCTTCAGACCCATTTCCTAGCTAGCGGGCTTTGTGTTTGCCCTTGCCGACTGTTCACTAATTGATGGAACAACAGACAAGAGGAAGAAAGTCTGCCATAGACTGCTCCGGTGATACCTGTTGCTCTCACGATACCTGCCGAAAGTAGCTTGGCGTTTATCGTGTCTGGCCCGTCTCTCTACACGACTGCCGCCTCGAACCGCTACAGTTCATGTTTAATGCCAGCACCTGCATTTCAATGCAACGTGATTTGCTACATACAGCCTTGATCCATATACGCACTGTCGTCTTTGCCCTGGTCCTCGTCTACCCACCCGTCCTTTTTGCACTGCTTGTTTAATGGGGCCATGAGCGCAGTCTCTTGCTCGTTCTTTCTTTCCACTTTGGTTTGCTTCTAGACGACTGAACCGTTGTCTCACCAGATACCTTGGCACCTGTCACACTTGCTTGTTCCCGACCAAACTACATACATACAACGTATATACATGCCACAAGGCCATCCCACCGAACCTTTACATATTCAAACTGCTGTTGCACGACCATTCGTTCCACATATACAACATATACATATACCCTAATTCTGTCAACTTGTCTCGAAGCCAACTAGCTGCGCTTTGCCAACTATCTCCACCCACATTGCTGCATCGCTTCCGCTCCGTCGCTGTGCATTCCTTCTCGCGAGTCCCACAGCACCCGGCTGCCACTTCCGAAGAGCCCCGCCATGCCGCTTGCTGTCATCCATTGCTACTTCTAGTCTGGCAGTGTGATCCGGATCCGACTCTATGCACGCATTCTCTGCCGTGACTTTCGGCATCTTTGTTGCTGGTTATATTACTGCGCGCTGGGACTTGGTAACTCGCCTGTACGAGTTAGCTGTCTTTGCTTGGGATCACGGCGTTATTGTTAGTCTCCATTCTTTCTCTTTTCGTGACTAGCACAATTGCTAACCTCAAATTCGACCCCGCGGTTATGTAGACCCGCGCAGCCAAAGGTTTTATAGGGCTGACCCTTTTGTTTCTGGCTTTGTTTGTGCCAATTTCTTTCTTGGCATCTAAAGAAGCGACTAAGGTAAGGTGGCGCAACATGTCTGGCGGATATTGGATTCATCCCGGCTAACTTTGGCGCAACCAAATCATGTAGCACCCGCGAGACCCCGTATGTGGCGTGTCGGGCCGAGAGCAGCTTCGACGCCGTGGCTCTCTGACCTTTTTCTAACCACGGGCCCCCGAACCGTCCCCCCACCATGCCAAACTCGACGAGCCAGGGTCTGATGCGTATCTTCTGGCCATCCGATATTACCCCTACTACCGAACCTGGTGTAATTGTTGGCTGGAAGAACAGCGAACGCGATGTCTTTGTCGTGGCCATTCTCGATGTTTCCGATGTGAGTTTTGTTTTGGAGTCCCGTAGTGGTGGTGTCCTGACAACATGTGTAGCCCCGCTCCGTAGAGCTTCACCTCAAGTCCAATACACTCTTTCGTTATGCCGCGCACTCTGTCAACCGCATCTTTGAGCTATGTGGGCGCAACTCAATGCGCGTTCTCGGCTTAGCCAACCAGGACCGACCGCTGAGCGAGTCAGAATCCTCGTGGATTATGGCCAAGATCAATCCCGAGATCCCTGTCCCGTGCGTGGAATGTACATCAGCTTCAAGCATCCAGATAGTGATGTTTGAACGACCAAAACCGCACAAGATGCAGTATATTTCACTTTCTCCGATATCGTTGGCCTTGGACCACACCCCACTACCAGCAGATGCAGCCCCACCAACAGGTGAAGATGAGCTGCGCGAGTACCAGCGGCGACAGCAGAAACAACGTTTAGTCGAGCGTCTGGAACATCACACAATTCTCGTACGAAACCCTACACCTAAGGAAAAGGCACTGGGACTGATTGTAAACCAAATAAATTGCGCATGGGAGCTGGAGGATTTACTTCAAAAGCACAGCTCGTTGATACGCACACGTCCACGCCGAGGCCTCAGTATATCTGAGATGGTGGCTAATGGCGCTGCCTCGGCAACAAATGCGGCAGTCTTGTACATGCAAACATTTCTGGTTCTATATATCTGGCCAATAATCGAGAAGACACTCGTGCTTCTAGCAGTCGGTCATCGTGTAGCGGCGGAGATGTTGCTCCAATTATTAGAGTTCAGGGTCCGACCTGGCTACGCAGCATTGAAGGATATATCAGCAACTGCACAGCAAGTTGAAATCCGTCTTCAACAGTTCTGTTATTGGCCCATGCAGAACCTTACATTGCGCCAACGAAAGCAAGACTGGGCCAGTGTCACTACGAGCCACCCCGAGTACATTCGCTTTTTCAACAGTCTATGGCTTGTGGCCAACGACGTCATCATCGGTATTGCCATTGGTCATTACATCATCGAACATTGTGATTGGGTTGCCATGCAGATCAGTCATCTGTTGGACATGTATACTGTGCTTGCCCTCCAGCGCAGTATCTCGTGGCTTATGGGTTGGCCTGCCGGTCTGAAGCTCAACACTGAGCTTGGTGCTTTTCTAGGAGATCTTTTTCTCTGGGTGATTGAATATTGGGCTAGCTGCATCAATATGCTTCGCCCAGTTCTCTGCAACGTTATTTGGTTCATCGGATTTACGAGTTTTGCTGGAGCAAGTATGCCCATTGCGATGTTTTCAGATTTACTCTCTGGCTTGACGATTCACATCTACTCATTTTATCTTGCGTCTGCCCGTATTTTCAACTGGCAGTTGACTATATTGATCTCGCTATTCCATCTATTCCGAGGCAAGAAACACAACGTGTTACGAGATCGTATCGATTCGTGTGACTACGACCTGGATCAACTCTTAGTCGGAACCATTTTATTCACTCTGTTGTTCTTCCTCTTGCCAACGGTAGTGGTCTTTTATCTCAACTTTGCAGTTGCCCGCATGGTCATCATTTCACTCAAGGCAGTCTTTGATTCTTTACTGTCGTGTTTGAATCATTTCCCACTATTCGCTATTATGCTTCGGGTCAAGGACCCCCGGCGCTTACCGGGTGGCATCCGTTTTGAGCTTCGTGACTTACGTGAGTTCTACCCTGACTCAACAGAGGAAGGTCGTACCCCAACAACCTCAATCATATATCTGAGAGTAAGTAACTATGGGCCC
>JSUI01006537.1:66923-120425 GCA_000833645.1 Huntiella omanensis | reverse complement strand
TTACCAGCCTACTCCACTTAGCTTCCGTGACATGTTCCAACAATACTTCCACATGGCCGAACGTATCCGCAAACACTACATGTCGCTGCGCGTCCTGCTGTGTCTCTTGACGGGGAGATTCGTTCCACCCATCGACCGCAAGAATCTGTATAGCCTTCAGTACAGCATGTTGCCGGCACAAAGGCCGGGTATAACTGAGATGTGGCAGGCTCTACGAGGTACTGCCTCTTCAAATCAAAAAGGGGGTAATGGAAGCGGGTCTCGAGGAAAGTCTGCGGCGCAGGGCGGCCGTGGGCGAGGTCACAGATGATTATTGGGCTGGATTTGAGAGTTTTGCTTTTTTGTTACACATAGATTAATTAATGAGTTTCTGAGTTCACTTTTAGATGCATTCAACATGGCAGGTACTTGGATCGAGGCAACTACTTACGTAAGTGCTATTGAAGTTGATTGTTCACTGTAACACAAATCTTGGCTGTTACTGTGCAACACAGTTTGTGTTATCGATAAACAGACTCCACGATATTGGAAGAACGTTATCACGATACAATGCTCCAGCCGAACAACAATCACAACNCTGGATTTGAGAGTTTTGCTTTTTTGTTACACATAGATTAATTAATGAGTTTCTGAGTTCACTTTTAGATGCATTCAACATGGCAGGTACTTGGATCGAGGCAACTACTTACGTAAGTGCTATTGAACTCGATTGTTCACTGTAACACAAATCTTGGCTGTTACTGTGCAACACAGTTTGTGTTATCGATAAACAGACTCCATGATATTGGAAGAACGTTATCACGATACAATGCTCCAGCCGAACAACAATCACAACCGAATAGGCTGACCATTTTAGCTGCAACTTTTGTCCCAGCCTTCGCCTCTTTCTTGATAGTATCCACCACAGCCCGCGCCAGACCAAAACAAAGCCGACAGGACTGGTTAAATCCAAGTAATCCCGTAGGGACATCAGTAGAGTCGTTCAAGATGACAGACCAAGGTAATTTTGTCTCCGTTTCGTCGGTCTTGGGGGTAGAAATGAGTCGTTGGATACAGCTGTCTTTAACTTCTTATCAGCCTTTGCCTTTCTTTGTGGCTTGTACGTAGATCGTGAGAGGTCTGGATGGGANCTCCAGCCGAACAACAATCACAACCGAATAGGCTGACCATTTTAACTGCAACTTTTGTCACAGGCTTTGCCTCTTCCTTGATCGTATCCACCACAGCCCGCGCCAGACCAAAACAAAGCCGACAGGACTGGTTAAATCCAAGTAATCCCGTAGGGACATCAATAGAGTCGTTCAAGATGACGCAGGTAATTCCGTCTCCGTTTCGTCGGTCGTGGGGGTAGAAACGAGACGTTGGATACCGCTGTCTTTAACTCCTCACCAGTCTTTACCGTCCTTTGGCAGTGTCCTTTTGAATCCTGTGGGGGTGGCTTCGCTGGTGGATAGGTTATATGGGAATGCGCAGTGGACTCTTTGTGATACTGTTGAGTGGTAGTCTGGGCGGCTTTGAGATGTCATCTAGGGTAGGAAGATGTCGGAGTAAGATGGACAGAGGGCTCGTTTTGTGGATATCTGTTGGATAGTCTATTTGTGGTGGTTTGTGCATGACTTGTGAGAGGTCTGAATGGGATAAGTGGGTTATTGTTATTTCTGAATATGTTAATGTATGTCAATATGTCTGTATACATGTGTATATAAAAGTTTCTTCTTGTAAACTCTCTAATATATCTTAATCTTTACCTCCATCAACGCATTGTAGCACCAAGTCAAAGCACCGCGTGTGACATAAACCCCGTGTTTCGATCAATGTATGTAGAACAATATCTAGATATGACCGACGGCATATCGGNGGGGGTAGAAATGAGTCGTTGGATACAGCTGTCTTTAACTTCTTATCAGCCTTTGCCTTTCTTTGTGGCTTGTACGTAGATCGTGAGAGGTCTGGATGGGATAAGTGGGTTACTATTATTTCTGAAGATGTGGATTCTATGTCGATATGTATGTACATATGTGTATATAAAGACGTTATATGTGCACAGACGTCCGATGCACTACACCGGATTCATTTTTATACGTATAATCATGTTCAGATTGGCCATATCTAACCACCTCTCAGATGACCATCTCAGTTATGAATCACTGATCCAAGCATCTGCCTGCTGGTGTCTACGTGATATTTGATTTACAAAAGTCTAAAAGGTTCTTCTTGTAAATAGACTAATATATCTCCATTTATACCTCCATCAACACATTGTAGCACCAAGTCAAAGCCCCGCTTGTGACATAAACCCCTTGTTTCAATCAATGTAGAACAATATTTCGATATGACCGACGGCATATCGGTCTCCAACGCCCAAAGAACGGCTTGTTTACTGGCTTGTAATTCTCCAAGCACAGACTCTTCCGAGGTACCCTTTGTTCCATGGTTGTTCTGCTTCCTTTGTGCTGAGTCATTTGGCGTTTGGCGATATTTTCAGTTGGTCCTGTATCTGATGAACGTCGACGTTTCCGTGGGGTATCGGCTGCTAGTGTGTGGGTCTCTCTCTCTAGTAGACTACCAGACTCCCTCGATAACTGGGGTTTCTGAATCACGGTAGACTCAGCGTGGTACGGACTGTTTCGTGATATATCCTGCGACACCTCTAGTTTTGAACGCAATATGTGTTTCTGCTTCCATGTAGTACCATTCTCATGCCGGGCCAAGTAACACCGAAGTCGGAATGCCTTCAACCTAGTTAGGCTCTGGACTGCCATGGGCCGAAGCCTAGCCAGTGGACGGGAGAACAACTTCTTTCCACATGACTCGCGGATATCAAAGATACCAATACGCCGGGCATGAATGACTCCACGGTGCTTGAGCTGTGGCTCTGGAGTGAAAGGCCTTACGAGGAGACCAAATTTTCGTACCCAACTTCCGCCATTGCGAGAAGCCACTTGCAAGATGTGGACCAACAAGTCTGTCGAAACCAACTTCTGTGGTTGGTCAGTGAAGATACCCGAAACTCGATCATGGCGTATTGTACTAGCTTGACCACATAGTAATATGTGATTACCATCCAGCTTGTTTACAAACCCGGGAGATAAGTTCATCGATCTCACGCGAGAAAATCGCTTTGATGTAACGGTCTGTGTGTGGAATGCCATACACTTCGGCTGCAAGTGAATCCCAATCTAGCCATNCCCAACTTCCGCCATTGCGAGAAAACACTTGCACGATGTGGATGAACAAGTCCCCCGAAAGCAACTTCTGTGGCTGGCCAGTGAAGATACCTGAACCTTGGTCACCGCGTATTGTACTAGCTTGGCCACATAGTAATATGTGATTATCATTTAGCTTGTTAACAAACCCGGGAGATAAGTTCATGGATCTCATGCGAGAGATTCGCTTCGATGTAACGGTCTGGGTGTGGAATGCCACACACTTCGGCTGCAAGTGAATCCCAATCTAGCCATGTTACATCCGCCATGAACTAAATCCATGGTGAATGGCTGGTGGGAGAGGTTTCACTGTTGCCAGTTAAAAGCTGGAGACCAAAACCAACTGGAAATGTCTAGCTCGTGGAATCGTGTCGCTGCGACCACCATTCACGACTCCATTCGGGTTTAATAGTGTGTTCTGTGCTGTAGAACTTAGACTTTGAATGTTTTTCTAAAAATTCCGACCTACACTCGTCACAACGTTTAACTACCATGAAGCTTAAGAGTATGCTTTCACAAACCGAGCACAAATTTTGGCTCTGGGCAATCTTTCGGATAGCATTTCGGTTGTGTTCGGCGCATGTCTGGTAATCATTCAATTCTTGTTTGTTGTGGGCAACTCCGCGAAGCTGAGAACATTAGTCGGATGTTAACGTTGACTTATATAGACAGATATAGAGAATCTCTCACAGCTTTACCTCCCGGTCTGAACGACAGTGCCCATAATGGGGTTGTCGATCCGTTGTAGATTTTAAGATCCCGGAATATTGTTTGTTACCATTAATATTTCGTCAGTTGGAGTTGAAAGAGAGTTTGAGTCTTGAATGGATTAATGAATAGTGGACGATTTGTATCTGATTATCTATACTTTGAGGGAATCACATGCAAGGCAATTTTCCATGTTTGAAGGCGGGGTGTGGTTGCCTATATTCAGACTACGCCTCGTCAGGCTGGATTACATACCTTGTAGGCCTCAAATGTCCCAAGTTCACGTATACAGACGAGTCCATGACCAAATTCAATCATTTCCACCCCCAAAATATAGGCATCTGAATCCTATGAGTGCAGAAATATACCGACTCTTGATGATATGTAACCAGGTAACGTTAGAAGACTCTGTTGTGCAAGAGGATGTAAGTATGAGATTGAATGGTTGTCTTCAATCTCCAGTGAATCTGATTAGAGTAATCATCCCCATGTAACCTCAAGAAGTAGGAGTTGAATAACACAACGACAATAGGCCCAAGGGTGTTAGTACCATGTGATCCAAGGGTTAATCGCATGTCCTCTAACCCAGGTGACATCCCCTTTAGAAAGCTTGTACAACATCGACTTTAGCCAAGACGACGACCTACCATCACATATACCACGCATCTAACTTGACCCCNTACCTTGTAGGCCTCAAATGTCCCAAGTTCACGTATACAGACGAGTCCATGACCAAATTCAATCATTTCCACCCCCAAAATATAGGCATCTGAATCCTATGAGTGCAGAAATATACCGACTCTTGATAATATGCAACCAGCTAACGTTAAAAGACTCTGTTGTGCAAGGGAACATAAGTATGACATTGGTTGATTCTCTTCCGTCTCCAGTGAATCTGATTAGAGTAATTATCCTCATGTAAGCTCACGAAGTAGAAGTCGAATAACATAACAACAATGGGCCCAGGGATATTAGTGCCATGTGATCCAAGGGTTAATCGCATGTCCTCTAACCCAGGTGACATCCCCTTTAGAAAGCTTGTACAACATCGACTTTAGTCAAGACGACGACTTACCATCACATATACCACGCATCTAACTTGACCCCTAATCATAATGGATCTAACACACGATCAATTCTACGGGCATTTCCGTAAGGCCGCCGTCGGTGAGTTTGCTTCCATATAGACTCATAAGCGCCACAAACCTAACTAGCTGTGCAGACATTGAAACCAAAATCACTGCCCTCCAAACAATCTCATCACCAGAGGGTCGTGAGCCCGAAGCAAATGTTATCCGTGGTGACATTTCACTACTAAAGAAGCAACTGGCGGATAACTCTCCAAATATCCCGGCCTATGACCAGCGCAACTATAATGAGGTATACACAGTGTCAAGGAGAAGGCATGCAAACATCAAAACTAATACATTCATGGTAGGCTTTAAAAACAATGTTGGTGAAGCTGGATAAGACAATTTCTATTGGCGTTCCTAAACAGCGTTTCCGTTTCCGGAGAACGCCAAGAGCAACGACAAGTGGCCCAGATACCCGGAAAATCACCACAAACCATGCATCAGCATCAAACCAACCCCGTCTNCAGAGGGTCGTGAGCCCGAAGCAAATGTTATCCGCGGTGACATTTCACTACTAAAGAAGCAACTGGCGGATAACTCTCCAAATATCCCGGCCTATGACCAGCGCAACTATAATGAGGTATACACAGTATCAAGGAGAAGACATGCAAACATCAAAACTAATACATTCATGGTAGGCTTTAAAAACAATGTTGGTGAAGCTGGATAAGACAATTTCTATTGGTGTTCCTAAACAGCGTTTCCGTTTCCGGAGAACGCCAAGAGCAACGACAAGTGGCCCCGATACCCGGAAAATCACCACAAACCATGCATCAGCATCAAACCAACCCCGTCTGGCACCTCAAGCCACTGGTATGCCCTCAACGCCGACAAAGGACTACAACGCTTATATTGCCTCCGAAAAGTCTTTGATACGCCGCCCAAGTTTCTCTCAAGCGCCCGATGTAGCTATTTCGGGGCAACGTGATGTACGAATCGCACTGGGTGATGGTGCGATCGCCATGGCCGCAGGTCGCCTAACAGAGATGGATGGGTGTGTTGTGGATTTATCGGGGGCTACAAAGAAGAGAGGCTTCGCAGGGTTCGCGATGAAGGGCGTACGAAGATGTTTAATCATGACGGGTACAGTGGATGGCCCTGTGCATATAACTGGAATCGAAGATAGTGTACTAGTGGTGGTGGCAAGGCAGGCGCGAATTCACGAATGCCGGAATGTAAAAATCTATTTGCATTGTGGCAGTCGGCCGATTATCGAGGATTGTAGTGGGATGGAGTTTGCGCCGGTACCCAAGGTATTTGTAAGTATTGAGGAGTCGAGGAGAGTCGTCGTTGTTAACTGCACTACTAACGAATGTTGTTTCAGGCACCGACGATTGATATTGGCGAGAATNCAAGGCAGGCGCGAATTCACGAATGCCGGAATGTAAAAATCTATTTGCATTGTGGCAGTCGGCCGATTATCGAGGATTGTAGTGGGATGGAGTTTGCGCCGGTACCCAAGGTATTTGTAAGTATTGAAGAGTCGAGGAGAGTCGTCGTTGTTAAATGCACTACTAACGAATGCTGTTTCAGGCACCGACGATTGATATTGGCGAGAATCAATGGGAACAGGTTGACGACTTTAAGTGGCTCAAGGCCGAGAAGAGTCCAAACTGGGTGGTGATGGACGAGGAGAAGAGGATTTCGGAGGAGGTATGGGAGGAGGTGGCCCGGGATGAATCGAGTTCGGCTGCCGAGGTCATCGCACGGGTTCAATAATGGAAGAACCCCCTCAATAGATAATACCTAATCAAGCATCCTTAACCTGCGATTCCACAACAAACTCCGCCCCAGAATTCTTCAAAGCCATCAAAACGGCCTGCTGCTTGCGAATCCGCATCTCCAAATCCCGGATATCCTCCTCCTGTTGTACGATTGTCCGGTCCATATCCGGCATCTGCTTAATCTGCACGCGCGCGCGTTGCATAATATGCTTAAGGCTATCGGCTGTGTGAACGAGNTGTTTCAGGCACCGACGATTGATATTGGCGAGAATCAATGGGAACAGGTTGACGACTTTAAGTGGCTCAAGGCCGAGAAGAGTCCAAACTGGGTGGTGATGGACGAGGAGAAGAGGATTTCGGAAGAGGTATGGGAGGAGGTAGCCCGGGATGAATCGAGTTCGGCTGCCGAGGTCATCGCACGGGTTCAATAATGGAAGAACCCCCTCAATAGATAATACCTAATCAAGCATCCTTAACCTGCGATTCCACAACAAATTCTACCCCAGAATTCTTCAAGGCCATCAAAACAGCCTGCTGCTTGCGAATCCGCATCTCCAAATCCCGGATATCCTCCTCCTGTTGTGCGATTGTCCGGTCCATATCCGGCATCTGCTTAATCTGCACACGCGCGCGTTGCATAATATGCTTAAGGCTATCGGCTGTGTGAACGAGATCTTTGAGACCATCGTTCATTGTCTTGACTGTCTGGGTTTCTCCCTGGGCTGGAGATTGAACTGTGTTGGTGGCAATGGCGTGTAGCTTGGCGAGCTCTTCGGCCATTTTAGATACACTGTCAATGTCCGTGGGCGACAGAGTCTCTGGAAGAGCCATTGGGTGGTTGGCGCGAGAACGATTGGGTGGCATTTTGACGAGATTGGTGATGGCGAGATGATGATTGTTGATAAAAGTGAGGCGTGAACTTGCAACGACGACCCTCAACATCACTAGCNGAGCTCTTCGGCCATTTTAGATACACTGTCAATGTCCGTGGGCGACAGAGTCTCTGGAAGAGCCATTGGGTGGTTTGCGCGAGAACGGTTGGGTGGCATTTTGACGAGATTGGTGATGGCGAGATGATGATTGTTGATAAAAGTGATGCGTGAACTTGCAACGACGACCCTCAACATCACTAGCTATAGTTTGGTTCCAAAAAACTGACATGGGTTACATTGATAGGGTAAATAACCCTATCAATGTGTTCATCCGATGACGCAGGTGTTGAGTAAACGGAAATAAAAAGCTCTACGACCGTTAAAACACCACGCCATACATAATCAACTGACAATAAAATCCTACGTTCGGCTAGAAGAGACCGCACATACACGACTGGCGGTACTTTTTTATAGAGTCCGGCATGGAAGACTTTTTATTTGCACGCTGAAGCCCTACGTTCCGGATATCCACATCAGCATATCTTCGATATCCGCCGGAGCTAGACCGAGGAGGGGGCTGGCTATCGGGGACGGGCCATGTTGCATGATTGTACATATCTCCTGATGTCATAGGATGATTTAAGGCAAATGTTTGTGATTGTAGAGCCGCAGATTTGCTTATAGAAGAGCCCCTCTATAAAAGAGCTCCTGATGAGTTTCGGCCAGGGTGCGTGGATAAAAGAGAGGGGTTTAACATTGTAAAGAAAAGGCAGCCAGAAGCGCCGAGAAACATGACAGGGTAGATTGAGACTTCCCATCTCCGTGTCTCCGAGATACAGTAACCCCGCCTCATTCATGTTCTCACACACAAGCTTGTGATCTCGTCCCTGAACATTGTGGTACCACCCATCAATACGAATCCAAGGCGATACTCCGGATTGAAGATTGAACTAAAAGTCAACGCTTCACTGCGTTTCCACGTCCATCCACGGGGCGAAAACGGGAATTTTGCTTGGTGACATGGGGGTGGGGGGTCCTTGGCGTAGCGTTCCGGCGGGGTCTTCCATTTAGGTGCTCCATTTAATGGTGGCGGCGTTCACGTTTCCTTGATATTTTGTCTGCTTGCCCCTCCTTCCTTCCTGATCTGATCCCTCGTTTAGATTGTGTATTATCTAGTAGACTAAGTTAGCATTGGTCCTCTGGATTTTCTTCGCTTTTCCCCCATCGTACTTTATATATAAAGCTTCGAGCTCGGTGCTGTGACTGCGCTTGAACCTTCCTCTTGAAGTTTTGTTCGTCCTTTTTCCTTCCTTAAGTTTTATCTCCAAAATCAAATCACAATGGTTGCTGCTGTCGTTCCCGATCACAAGGCCTGCCTGAGTATGTTATTTCTGTTTTCTTGATTTTCCTTCCCTTGCACTTTTTGCTTCGTACCTTCCCTCGAGTTCCTTGTGGCGTTTTTCAAGCTTGCGTTTTCGATCCTTTTTGCGTTGAAATCTATTGGCGGATGTGCAAGTAAAACTCTTCGGAAAGCCATTACGACACATCATCTGAAAATATCAACAATGTCTGAGTCGCCACCTCCTATACCACCTAAGGACTTCATAGACGGTTACAGCGAGGATCGCGACTTTAACCTGCGATACCGTCCTGGGCGTCTACTTGAGCCGCCTCCGGTAACTCCGTCAGTTCGCTCAGTCTCGAGTCCACCCGACATCCAACATCGCGCAGCTGAAAATAACCACCCACGCCATAGAAGGAAACCCGATATTCTACTCACATTGCTTTATATTCTCGTTTACCTCGAACTTGCCTGGCTAATTCATATGCTTTTGCGTTCCTATAGTCGTCATTGACGGTTGGGGTGTCGCCTCTTCCACCTCCCCCAAGGATGGTGATGCCATTGCCGCCGCTGAGACTCCAGTCATGGATGCTTTCGCCAAGGACGCCGCTGGCTACAGCGAGCTTGAGGCTTCCTCTCTTGCTGTCGGTCTTCCCGAGGGCCTCATGGGTAACTCTGAGGTCGGTCACCTGAACATTGGTGCCGGTCGTGTCGTCTGGCAGGATGTTGTCCGTATCGACCAGACCATCAAGAAGGATGAGCTGCTCGACAACGCTGTCATCAAGGAGACCTTTGAGGCTGTCAAGGAGGGCAACGGTCGTCTTCACCTGTGCGGTCTCGTCTCCCACGGTGGTGTTCACGCCAAGCAGAACCACCTCTACGCTCTGCTCAAGGCCGCCAAGGCCATGCAGATCCCCAAGGTCTACATCCACGGTTTCGGTGACGGCCGTGACACCGAGCCCAAGTCCGGTGCTGGCTACTTCGAGGAGCTTGTTGCCTTCATCAAGGAGCAGGAGATTGGTGAGATTGCCACCATTGTCGGCCGTTACTACGCCATGGACCGTGATAAGCGCTGGGAGCGTATTGAGCTTGCCCTTAAGGGTATGATTGACGGTGAGGGCACTGTTGCCACTGACGCCGTCCAGGCCATCAAGGACGTCTACGCCAAGGGCGGTGACAAGGACCGTGATGAGTTCATCAAGCCCATCATTCTGGGTGGTGCTGAGGCCCGCATCAAGGATGACGATACCGTCTTCTTCTTCAACTACCGCTCCGACCGTGCCCGCCAGATCACCCAGGTTCTCGGTGGTGTCGACTCCTCTGTCTGCCCTAACGTCAAGATCCCCAAGATCAACCGTCTGGTTACCATGACTCAGTACAAGGGTGACTACCCCTTCGCCGTCGCCTTTGCCCCCCAGCGCATGGACAACGTTCTTGCTGAGTGGCTCGGCAAGGTCCAGGTCAAGCAGGTTCACATTGCTGAGACTGAGAAGTACGCTCACGTTACCTTCTTCTTCAACGGTGGTGTTGAGAAACAGTTCCCTCTTGAGGAGCGTGACACTACCCAGGATCTTGTTCCCTCCAACAAGTCCGTCGCCACCTACGACCAGGCTCCTGAGATGAGCGCCGATGGTGTCGCTAACCAGGTTGCCAAGCGTCTGGCTGAGCAGGAGTTCCCCTTCGTCATGAACAACTTTGCTCCTCCCGATATGGTTGGCCACACTGGTAACTACGAGGCCGCTGTCGTCGCCGTTACTGCCACTGACAAGGCCATTGGCAAGATCTACGAGGCTTGCAAGGCCCAGAACTACATTCTGTTCATCACTGCCGATCACGGTAACGCTGAGGAGATGAAGATGCCCGATGGCAAGCCCAAGACTTCTCACACTACCAACAAGGTTCCCTTCATCATGGCCAATGCCCCCGCTGGCTGGAAGCTCAACACTGACGGTGAGGGTGTCCTGGGTGATGTTGCCCCTACGGTGCTGGCTGCCATGGGTCTTCCTATCCCTGAGGACATGACTGGCAAGTCTCGCCTTATCCGCAACTAAGTTCAAGAAAATAGTAGCTTTAGCGATGGTGTTGGTTTGATATGAATAGAAATAATGTCATGATCTCTGAGCAATTTACGTGCCTATGAATGTACATATGTATGTTGTGAGATGGTTGCCTGTGTTACCCCGCTGGTTTGCTTAGTCATATAATAACCCCACTATCACAGGCCAGGTCTCACCAAGTGGCAACTAAAGCTTGAGCTAGAAATACCCTAAATGATAGCTCCAGGGCGCTATATCCACCAAAGGTTCCAGGGGCTCCGGGAGCTCAGAAAAATGGGCCTATAGTGGGTGAGCCAAAGTGGGTTGATAGATGAAGATGCATACACGGAGCCAGATTCGGTGAACGATTTATATCTTTAGCTATAGAAACAACGTGAATCTATTTCAAAAAATGGCTACTCAAACGAAAACGCTCGAGGCTGGGTGAGTTTCTTAATCTAAGCTTGCATGAGACTATCATGACTAACCATGAAAAACAGTGAGACCAACCCCAGAGGTATCCCCAAGGCGCCGTTTGTCGACAAGGTGGAGGACTATGTGACTACGCGGGAGGAGGTTGAGCCAACGCTGCGGAACTTCCAGGAGATGATCAGGTGGGTTTTGTTGAAGCAGACGATTACATGTGACGATGATGGTTAGAGAGAGGGGGATTTGCTGACTTTGGGGATGATGTAGCAAGTACCAATTCATGGAGATGAATCTGCAGAAGAGACTGGGGGGCCTCAAGGAGAAGATCCCGGAGATCAAGAAGACTCTTGAGGCTGTCCGTTTCTTGAAGAAGCGGGGGGTGAGTTTGATGAGGTGGACGATGTGTTGGTGGGTTACTGACGTGTGTTACAGCCCGATGCGGAGCCTATTGATACGACGTTTGAGTTGAACGAGACTTTGTACTCTAAGGCTCGTGTACAGGCTACTGAGGAGGTCTACATTTGGTTGGGCGTAAGTGGTTTAACGGCTTGTGTTTTCACAGAGACTAACATATTGTATAGGCCAACGTTATGCTTTCTTACCCTATTGATGAGGCGGAGACTCTCCTCTCTAGCAAGCTCACTTCTGCGGAAACCAGCCAGAGCAACTTTGAAGAGGATCTCGACTTTGTGCGCGAGCAGATCACGGTAGGTCGTGGCTTGTTTATATGCGGATGGGGAATCTGTGGTACTGACGATTGTGGGTGTGCTGGTAGACCATGGAAGTGGCAGTGGCGAGAGTATACAACTGGGATGTCGTGCAGAAGCGGAAAGATCGGGCGGCGGCGGCGACAGCGGGTGGAAACGAAGAGAAGGATGCTTAATTGGGTTGGTATAGACAGTGCTTTCTTTTACATGTGTATATTACATTTTTGGGGATCACTTGGTTATTTGTTTATCTGTGAATTCTTGAGATATGTTGTGCTTAGGTTGGTAGGTGGTTATCTATGGTGACGCAGACAGATCAAGTGTCTCCGACAAGGCCGATCGACATGACCCAGTCCCGGACGTCCCAGACACCTCTTTATCCAAGGTGGTCATCTGTCAGCTGTCAAGCCTCAGCTGTCACCTGCCAATCACCCAACCCCACGATGGTCGATGACTGCGGGGCATTGGTCCAAGAAAACAGCTTCTTACGTGAACTGGGTCCCCCTTCTTCGTGACCCGGACCAGGTCGACGCAAGCTTTTGAAAATGGAATGGCGCAGCAGGAGTTGGTGACGTGGGGGCTTGCATATGAGGGTCATGGAGAAGCAGGAAGTAAGGGGGATGTGAAGAGATGCTGTTTCACACGTAAATGATGTAATTGTACAGAGGGGCTTCATGTACCATGTAGTTAGCTGGCAGCTTTGGATGGGGGAAAACGGAAAACGCAAATGCATGTTGGCGGGATACACCAATCACGGAGTTTCAAGGTAGTACCTGACAGCGTTTAACCACGGGGTTGGACAATGTCGTTCTACGTGTGAATGTATAGATGTATGCATATAGGAATAAAGCCGGCAATGCCATACGGAGGTTCTCTCCTACATTGCCTATAGACTGGCTGGTAGTAATAAGCACATTCAAAGCCAAGACATGCACATACGCACCACTGTATTGCACTCAACAACTTCCACCGTCTAAGCTTTCCATTCCAGTGGGGTGGCGTTTTGGCAAGTGGCAACTTGGGGTGGTTCTTTCCCCTTGTCTTGGGCCGGCGGTTGCTGGCTAGGTTCTGGGGAGACGGGGGGGGTTATCTTGATTCGGTTTTATTTTGGCCGTCTTTTTTTTTTCCTACACAAGAGACGTTTCTGTTTCCTTTTCTGTCTCGTTGTAACATAATCATCCCTCTACATCATCGTCACTTATTAACGAACATTGTTGATTCCCTGGTTTTCAAGTTGGTATTTGTAGCCTTGTTCCAGTTTGTAAGTCTACATACAATACGTCCTCGACATCCGTTGCACCTTCCATTCTCCGTCTACCACGCCCGCCGAAAAAGAATGCAAAAAGAGACTTGATAGATCCAGTTCCGCCCAGCCCAGTCTACAAAGCCATCTTCAGAGCTTCTAATCCCCGACAGCCCGCCTAAAAGAAGCTTCTCCGCCGTCGTCATCCGCCAAACTAGCTATGCTCGCACAAAGATTCCGCGCCAGACGCCACAATACACCGGGTGGAAAGCAGCCCCGCACGTTTCAAAGACCCATCTTAGTAGCAACTGTCTCTTCCGGTACGGACAAACGAGGCTACCGTGGAAGGGGTATTTGTGTGGGCTCCTAGATTTGGCTCGATGGCCGGCGGAACCGATGATCTGGCGAGCATCGCTGCGTTTTTGAGAAGCTGGCTGTGGACTTTTGAAACTTTTGGGTTGGGTGTGAGCCGCTGGATTGTCGGTTTCGATTTGCGCTCTTGATATGCTTCTTGGGGGAATACCTTGGCATCCAGCTCGCACAGTTGACCGATGCTGTGTCCTCAACCGCGCCGTGGTAGGCACTGTTTAGACGTCCATATTGTGGTTACCACGGTATAAAGCCCAGTCGGCTGAACCCAACTTTGTCGGCTATTATCTTGCAGACCGTCTTCATTAGTCTCATTTCTCTTTGTCGGTGTCCACTGTTCTAACCACGAAAGCTTCTCGCCATATAGTAGTACCTTATATTTTTTCTCTTCTCGCATTCCAATTCACATTATCCGTCACAATGGCTACCGCTGCCCCTCTTAAGCTCGATCCCAAGTACGATCACTACGATTTCCCTACTACTGCCCCTGAGCCTCAGGATGGTCACCCCGGATACCTGACTGCTGAGCAGCAGGCCAAGGTCGAGCAGCTTCGTCTGATGCTCGAGGCCGAAGGCTTTACTCTCCGTCTTGACACCCTTACTCTGGTACGTGCTTGCGTTTGTAGCTCCGTTTGTGGCGATTATGTGGCTAACCCTATTTCGCCTAATAGCTGCGTTTCCTGCGTGCGCGCAAGTTCGACGTCATGCTCGCCAAGACCATGTAGGTTGTTCTTAAAATCCTCGTGATGTCATAGATGTCTAACCAGAGTCCCCCCCGCAGGTTCGTTGAGTGCGAGGCGTGGCGCAAGGAGACCAAGCTGGACGAGACTGTCCCCATTTGGGAGTTCACTGAGCGGCCCGAGGTTTCCAAGTTCTACCCCCAGTACTACCACAAGACCGACAAGGACGGCCGCCCCGTCTACATTGAGGAGCTGGGTGCCATTGATGTTGCCGGCATGTACAAGGTGACGACGCCCGAGCGCATGTTGACCAACCTGGCTGTTGAGTACGAACGTGTAGCCGACCCCCGTCTGCCTGCCTGCTCGCGCAAGTCTGGCCACCTTCTCGAGACTTGCTGCACTATTATGGATCTCAAGGGTGTTTCGGTCACTCGCATTCCCCAGGTTTACAACAACGTCCAGAGCGCCTCGGTCCTTTCACAAAACTACTACCCCGAGCGTCTCGGTCGTCTGTACCTCATCAACGCTCCCTGGGGTTTCTCTACCGTCTGGTCGGTCGTCAAGCGCTGGCTCGACCCCGTCACCGTCCAGAAGATTCACATTCTTGGCTCCGGCTACAAGTCTGAGCTGCTTGCCCAGGTCCCTGCCGAGAACCTCCCCGAGAAGTTTGGTGGTAAGTGCACTTGCGAAGGCGGCTGCGCTCTGTCTGATGCCGGTCCTTGGAGAGACCCTCAGTGGGCTCGTCCCGCTAAGTGGGAGACTAAGGCCGGTGAGGCTCCTGCTGCCCCTGCTGGTGAGGCTGTTCCTGCTCCTGCTGCCGCGTAAGTTGGTGTAGATTTGGGAAAGGAATGGTTATGAAGAATGATGTATGGTGTGTGTGGTAAGCTGGAATATACGGCATTTGATAGAAGATTTGATTGTTTTTCTCTACATGTATTTGATTGGTCTGTCTCTGGGTGAATAGTGCGACTTGTATGTGGCCAAGAACCTATAATCAAGTGGCGAAAAGAAGTCAAGGTCCCAACGAGTATAGATAGCATTCATAAATTCAAATAACTCAGTATAAAATCATTACATTACCATTCGAATGTGATATCATCTTCCTTCAGCAACAACATACTCTCCCGCCATCTTGGCTCTTTCCATCTTCGCCAAAGTAGCCGGCAAACTCTTCGCAACCCTCTCCAACGCCCCCCTCGCCTCCCCATAATTCCTCTCCAGAACCCCCTCTCTCTCCCCCAAAACACCCTGCACCGCCCTCTCAACCTCCTTCCTCGCCTCCATCTCCGCCGTCTCCTTCGCCTCCCTCAAAAGCCGCTCATACTCCTCCTCATCCTCCTTCAACCCCTCCTTCCCCCTCTCGACCACCTGCGCCGCCAATAGACTCGGCACTTTCATTTTCAACGCAGCAATCTCCGCTAACAGGTCTTCTTCTTCACGCGCAAGCGCGAGGACGGTGGCGTGCGCGCGTTCGTCGAAGGGCTCGTATTGGGGTTGGGAAACGGGGATGTCGCCTTCGCCGGAGAGGAAGGAGGTTATGTTGATGGGGAGGCCGTTGATGGAGATGTTGGGCGCGGCGAGGGTGAAGGTTTTGTCGATGTACTAAGTGGGGGGTTTTGTTAGCTTTGGAAGGTGGTGAGATGGGGGGGAGAGAAAAGGAGTAACGTACTTCGGTTACCATGGTTTCTATTTGGACGCGGAGGTCATCTTCGTCGTCGTCGGCTCCGGCTGCTACCGGGGGGAATGCTTCATCGAGACGTTCTTTGGCGGCGCGTCGCACGTTTGTGAGGAGATATGTAAGGTCTTCGGGAGTTTGTAATTCGATTTTGCGGTGTGCAACTGGGCCACTCATTGCGTAAATTAATTCAAGGGAACATTAAGAAAGTATTAAATTGGTTAAACAAAAACGAGTGCATAAACGTCGTCTATGTTTGTCAAAAATTAAACTTGGAATATCACATGTTCAAATGTAAACAAAATGCCGTCATTCTGCGCTCATAACAACTAGGGTTAGTCGCAACCCATATCGATACCAGTAACCTCTTCCGCATCCGTACATCATCACCTAAACAACCGAATCACTCGAGTATTAAATATTGAGATGGCAAAAAATGTATTAAATCAACAAGCATTTGAAACAACCAGATCCAAATACTATAGCAGTAGGAAAACAAAAACCCTGATAGAAAAACAAAATAAAAGAATGCATGGTATCGTAAAATGAAAAAGAAACAGATAAATCTCGGGCCCTATTGCGGGTACATCATACGAGCTTCTTCCTCTGAAATAACGACTTCGTGAACCGGCTCGCGGTGGTGTGAAAGCGGGATTGAGTGACGATCCATATAAGATGAAAGAAAGATTTCTAAACCCGACACCACGTTAGTAAACATTCCAGTAGTGAGCAAAGTCAAGCGCTAGACGTCTACATACCTGGGTTCCAACTGAAGCCCTGGCTACAAGAAACATACGAGATCTAGATACGCCAACGTTAGCAGGGCGTCTTTGTATTAGGCTCCAATCCAACAAAACTCACCACATAAGGCCGATCACGGCCGTCAATTTCATAATGAGCGGGTTTCTGCTGGAGGATAGCATTGCCTAAAGTAAACAAAGTGTCAGCAGGGATGACCTTAATGACAGACTTAAACAGAAGCCCCACAAGCCGTCGCTTGTTATCATGGGGGAATAAGTGGAAACGTCGGCTTCACTTGTGTGTGCACTGGCAGCCAACGACAGGGATAACAACGCCATCATCATGTGGCCAACAACCGACAAGATGGAGAGACTATGACATCATCTCAAGAAGATAATAGAAAGACATACTCAAGAGACTGGGACGGCGACTTCTCTCCGCGCCACGCTTCTCCACCCTAGAGGGAGAAGGCGAGGTTGGTGATGATGACAGTGACGACGAAAACGACGAGGCATACGACTTGGGAGTCGAAGAGGCCGAGGGGATATTGATAGATGCCGACATAACGGCTAATAGATAGACCAAAACAAATAAAAAGGGTATATCAAAGTGTCGGGTAACAATGGGTTCAGATGTACCGATCAAAAGATTTGGCCCGAGGTTGTAAATAGGCACACAGAACGATGCTAAAGACCATGCGACGTCCAGGAATGCGGGGTGAGAGAAGGCTTAATATGGTCAAGACTTCAATGAAATATCAAAACAGATCAAAGAATAGACGATGAGTAAATCAAAGGCTAATAAGCAAAATAACAAGGCAAAGATAGACAAAGAGTGATGAATAATAGTCACGATATGGTCACCGATGATTCACGACCGGGTATAAATAAACGATGGCAAGAAAAGTCAACACCGAGGGTACAATGAGGGGCGAGCTAAGTGCAGATAAGAGATCAAGAGCACCTATATGTCAAAGCTGATTTAGGCGAGGCAGTATATAACGCCACAGATGACCACAGGAATCGGAGATACGAAATGCGAATAGTCGTGAAGACTGGCGTAGATGAATAGACAAGAAAGACAGTCAAAAGATGGCTAATACGTAGAGTACGATAAGACAAGACACAGAGATTGTTACTGAAAAAGGCTGATCAAAAAATAAATAGCGAAAAGTATCACGAGATTATGTTAACAATGTCCAGAAAAGTCAAAAGATGTTGAGAATCAAAAAAAAAAAAGAGAAGAAGAAAGAGAATCCAAAACATGCCCTTGGAGGTCCTTCAAATAGTCTTGGAAACAAGGCTCCAGGTCGACCTGGAGAACCAGAAACTACTCAAAACGGACAACCAGTGTTGGCTTGCTGGAACACTGCGGGGTGGGAGCTTGATTAATGAAGCTTGATCCTTCCTTGCGCCCAGCAAACAGGCAAAACTGCCTACTGGAGCCTGTCTGTATGCAATTAACTGGAGTCATGATTGAGGGGGGAATCACCCAATTGTGGTGGCTTCCATGGTTATAGACTCCTTCATCATGATCCGGTGTGGTTTACCCTCGCCTGCGCACTTATACAGAGTCCATTACTTCCATTGCGCTCTGTGTACTCTGGCGCAATACTTTTGATACATGAGGGACTGGAACCCTGATAGGCTTGCGCAATGCTGAATATGGGAGTAGCTTCCAAATGCGCCGCAAGGTCATTACTGCAACGAGGCGGGCGGGAGGGGGAGGATGTCCCTGTGTACTACTCAGCACTGACCATCCAACAACCCAATGATGTCACATTATTTCCCCAGCCTCTGGCGAAACCCTTCTGGGAAAACCCTCGGATTGAAACGTTGACTGTCGTGAACGACAGTTGTTGCTGATATGGCGAATAGTATCACTATTTTAAATAGGCGTCCCTGTATTTCCTGATTTCAGATGGCAGGCGTGGTTTAGTTAGTGAACTGAGTTAGTTGACTCACTTGTCACCGCTAGATATCGGATTGTTTCTCGTCTGATTAAACTCCAGTAGGAGTATACCACTGGCTAGTTCAGGGCGCAAACTATCAGTGTGAATCTAAGAGTGTTAGTGTGAGACTTTAATATATACTTGATCCAAGATATATCATGCATCTTGTTGTAAACATGCCAGTGTTTTCAACGTTTCTCGCATCATTGCTTCGGCAAGCATGAATATCACAAATATATCTTAAACACAAAACCCTAACCACTATACAAACAGCAGATTCAGCCACCTAAACTTTAACCCCTCCCTCCATAAACCCTAATACCACAGCAACGACACCAATTGTCAGCCTGAAGCTAAGCTCTGGCGTGGGCCTGGCCTACAGTGCTTACGGCATAGACGCCAAAACGTCACTTCCTTGGAACTACAATCCATTATCACCATCATCACAACGTCCATAGCTTCATTCCATTCCGTCCAATTTCCTCTATAATCCGGCAAATTACCAACTGAATACCTACCGATTGGACACTCTGCGTGTACCCTCCCCGGCAACTTAAACAGCACCCCTCCGGAACCAAACTCCCCACTTGGTACCGCGACACCATTGTGGTGGTAGCATCTTCAGCCTTGCTACTTGTACCTCAACTTTCAAATTGTCAACACATCGAAAACAATGAGTGCCATTGCTGTCGACTCTCCGATGGCGACCTCTGTTGCGTCGCCACCGACGAAGGATTCAACTGATTCCAGCGACATCAACGACGACTATGCCAACCTCAAGAAGTACCAGCGCCAGCTTGAGTACGTTTTATGGCCTGAACCACGACCAATTACCACCAGTTGTACTAACAACGTACTCGAAATATAGGTACATTCAATTGCAGGAGGAGTACATCAAGGATGAGCAACGCAGTCTGAAGCGCGAGTTGGTGCGCGCCCAAGAAGAGATCAAGAGAATTCAGAGTGTGCCTCTGGTCATTGGCCAGTTCATGGAGGCCATTGATAGAAAGTAAGCTGCCAAAACATACGCCCTAAACATACAATTGCTAACCACAACCTCACCAACAGCACTGGTATCGTCCAATCCAGCACCGGTTCCAACTACGTCGTCCGCATCCTTTCTACGCTTGACCGCGAGCAGCTTAAGCCCTCGTCATCCGTCGCCCTCCACCGTCATTCTAATGCTCTTGTCGACATTCTCCCCCCGGAGGCCGACTCATCCATTGCCATGCTTGGCGCCGATGAAAAGCCCGATATCACGTATGCTGACGTTGGTGGTCTCGATATGCAGAAGCAGGAGATTCGTGAGGCTGTTGAGCTTCCTTTGACCCACTTCGACCTCTACAAGCAAATCGGTATTGATCCTCCTCGTGGTGTGCTTCTGTACGGCCCCCCTGGTACCGGAAAGACCATGTTGGTCAAGGCCGTTGCCAACTCCACCACCGCCAACTTCATTCGCGTAGTTGGTTCAGAGTTTGTTCAAAAGTACTTGGGTGAGGGTCCCCGCATGGTCCGTGATGTCTTCCGTATGGCCCGGGAGAACTCTCCTGCCATCATTTTCATTGATGAGATTGACGCCATTGCCACCAAGCGTTTCGATGCTCAGACCGGTGCCGATCGTGAAGTTCAGCGTATTCTTCTTGAGCTGCTTAACCAAATGGATGGTTTCGATCAGACCTCCAATGTCAAGGTTATCATGGCCACCAACCGTGCCGATACCTTGGATCCCGCTCTTCTTCGTCCCGGTCGTCTGGATCGCAAGATTGAGTTCCCATCTCTCCGTGACCGCCGTGAGAGACGACTCATTTTCTCCACGATTGCGTCCAAGATGAGTCTGGCACCAGAAGTTGATTTGGATTCCCTGATCTGCCGTAATGATCCCCTCTCCGGTGCTGTGATTGCGGCTATTATGCAGGAGGCGGGTCTGCGTGCGGTGCGGAAGAACAGATACAACATTATCCAGAGCGATTTGGAGGATGCCTACTCAGTGCAGGTCAAGACGTCGACTGATGAGACTAAGCTTGACTTTTACCGGTAAGGTGGGTATACCTGGTGGTAGCTACGATGCATTTTGGGGATTGGGTGTATGTTGGGGTATTGTAGATTCGGGTTTGATAAATGATATCATCAGCATTGTTTTTAGTAGTCTTTGTGTTGACCGTGGGCTGTGGAGAATAGCAATGTGACGTATCATGTGAACTTGTTGGGTATCAAGATAACCCACGTGATTCATGTGTCCTGTGAGACATTCTAGATACTACACCAGAGAGAAGAATACGTGTAAAAGAAATAAATTAACAAAGTCTATCAGCGAGTCTAAAGAATTAAGGCACAGAAACCACCACAATATAACAGGGCAGCTGTAGCGAGGGAAAAAAAACACAAAAAACAACACAAAACAAGGCAACGCACAACAGCGTGTTCTGGGTATATCCAATCCAATCCAATCCAATCCAATCCTCTATCCCATCCCCCAAGCACAAAAACAAAAGATAAAAAAAGAAAGTCTGAAAAGACAAATACTGGTCTGAAAGAGACCTTTAGTTCCCCTCAATCTCATACAACAACTTTGCAAAAAACATATGCATCTGATAAAAGAAATCAGGCTGTCCAACCAGCTCCGCCAACCCCCGGGCTTTAAGATTAACACTCGGTCCACCCGCCGCGCCATGCCGTCTTCCGAAACCTCCGGCGCCGTTGAGGAAGGAACTTCCCCTGTTCTCCGTCCGTTCAGGGACAGACGGTGTAGAGAAGGGTCCGGAGCCGATGACGGGGGAATTTGAAGCGTCGCTTCCCTTTTCGGCTTCGACTTCGGCGAGATGTTGGATGTGGGCTGCCATGTGATGGAAACGACGGGCGAGATACTCGAATTTTTGCATGACTTGGCGTTCTTGGTGGGTGCTGATGGCGAGGAATGCGTAGACGCGTTTATGGCCGCGGGCGTGGACGTCGGAAATTCGGAAGATGTAGGCGGTGGTGTAGCCGGAGCGGGCGTCGCCGAAGAACATGGGGCCGCCGGAGGCGGCGTAGCCGGCGCTGTGGGTGGTTATGAAGTTGGGGTGGGCTCCGGCTCCGGATAGGGTGGTGGGGGAGCGGGGGAGGGTTTCGAAGGAGAGACTTCGGATGCAGGAGGCCCGGACTAGAGTGTATGAGTCGGGGTGAATGGGCTCTTTGGTAGAGAGGTACTTCATGTAGTGTAAGTGACCATTACTTGAAGCCGGGGATCTCCCAGATGATGAAGATACACTTCCGCGCGACGCTGCAGTCCTAGCTCTAGTGTCCCGAAANGTGGGGGAGCGGGGGAGAGTTTCGAAGGAGAGACTTCGGATGCAGGAGGCCCGGACTAGAGTGTATGAGTCGGGGTGAATGGGCTCTTTGGTAGAGAGGTACTTCATGTAGTGTAAGTGACCATTACTTGAAGCCGGGGATCTCCCAGAGGATGAAGATACACTCCCGCGCGACGCTGCAGTCCTAGCTCTAGTGTCCCGAAATGGCCGGACATCGTCTCCTTCACTGTCACTGGCAGCAGATTCGCGCGACGATGGCGGAGTACTACGGGGCCAGCCGGGGATAGGCCGGTTACATGGGACGGTACTTCTGAGAATGGGACCACGTGGGGTATCCTGTTGAGGAGAATTCCTCGGGGTTGGCCCAGTAGAAGGGATGGTCAGAGCGCAGTTGTCGCAGGGGCCCGCCCGTCGCGTGGTGTGCTCGTCATAAGTACGGCTAAAGCCCGAGTCTCGTCGTTGAGGGATGTCGCCGCGCCGGGGAATTTGTGGGTCTCCTTCGCGTGAGGACGGAGTTCCTGGGGCACGGGGCGGGGCAGTTCGCGTGTCCCGGGATTCGGAGGTTGGCGGGCGCGCGGGACCGTGGGGGTTGGTGGGGCGCGTGGTGTTGGTGGGGAGTTTGTCTGACGGGTCGTCCAGCTGGCGTCCATCTATAAACATGGTTTCAACACCATCGTAACATGTTGAACATGGCACCTTAGACCCCTCGGTGACGATCAGCGGCGTGGGGCCGTGGGTATCACAATAGTGGGCCAGGCAGAGCTGTATAGTTGGAGTCAGCATGTGGAAAAAGTGTTGATGGCGGAATAGGCGCGGTCAATTAAATAAGGAAAAAAACAACCAATGAGAAACGGGCCAAAAGAAAGCAAAATGGAACGGGGAAAACGAAAAAATGAGGAATGAAGTCAAAAAAGAAAAACGGCCGGACCTGTCTCTAATAATGGGAAATGACCAAGGTAAGAGAAAAAAAGGGAAATGGTGAAAAGGAAAGAATGAATAAAGGGNATAGGCGCGGTCAATTAAATAAGGAAAAAAACAACCAATGAGAAACGGGCCAAAAGAAAGCAAAATGGAACGGGGAAAACGAAAAAAAAAAGAGGAATGAAGTCAAAAAAGAAAAACGGCCGAACCTGTCTCTAGTAATGGGAAATGACCAAGGTAAGAGAAAAAAAGGGAAATGGTGAAAAGGAAAGAATGAATAAAGGGTAGAGGAAACAAGAAGCTGAAGAAACGCAAAACAAACGCAAGCTAAAGCGATAATCCACGGGATGGGCAAAGAGACAATTGCAATGGCAATGGCAATGAGAATAGCAATGGCGCGGGAGGAAAAGCAAAAATGCAGNTAATGGGAAATGACCAAGGTAAGAGAAAAAAAGGGAAATGGTGAAAAGGAAAGAATGAATAAAGGGTAGAGGAAACAAGAAGCTGAAGAAACGCAAGAACAAACGCAAGCTAAAGCGATAATTCACGGGATGGGCAAAGAGACAACTGCAATGGCAATGGCAATGAGAATAGCAATGGCGCGGGAGGAAAAGCAAAAATGCAGGAGCCCAACGGCTATGTGAATGTGAGTAGTGGCAGTAGTATGTAGTAGCCAAGAAAGTAGGGAAACCAGAAAGATGAATTGGCTATGACTATGGCTATGGCTAGTCTGTAGCTTCACCGACGGCTTGTCCGGAATAGTAGCGTCTAGATTTCCAATTGCAATTCGAATTGTAATAGGATATAACTCGAGGGTCACGGACACGGATGACAAGGCAAGTCGCGCAAGCTCTCTCGCAAGTGTCGCTTAGATCGGGGGTGTAAGGGACAAGCTTTGAACAATGTGGGAAAGTCTGGGGTATTAAGAGATGAAGACAGTGTTGTCAGTTGAGCCAAAATTGAGGCCGGACTGTGATGTGCAAAAGGGAAGAATGCAGAATAGAGGGGGGGTGTGTATGTATGTATGCGGGTGACCATGACATGAGTGAAATATCAGAACAAAGGAGAGAAAAGAAGAAGAAAAAGAGCCGGAAAAGAAGGGAACTAGGTGTATACTTAAGGTACAGTAAAAGACGGAGAGGCTCGGACGGGACTAGTTCTGGTTGATATTGAACTTGAACTAAGTCGGATATGACGGAGGCCGAGTGTGGTAAGAGTACCTTTATATCGCGACAAAGAGTCCTCTACCCAAGACAGACAGATTTGGGTATGAAAAAAGGCAAGACCCAATCCAATCACATGTGTGTACAACTAGCAAACCACAAAGTCTGTATCCTTCCTGTCCTTCCCGGAAGACCATTGCCAAGCAAAGTCCGTCAAAGGTAGTCTTGTAGGTGTCTCTTTTCACAGTTCAAGATGTGCTGGGCGTGTATATATGTATGTACACAAGTGTGATACGAGGTGGTGGTAAAAGGCTGCTGTTGCGCTTCTGTGTTCCAAGACAACAATAGTAGTGCCTTGGCAGAAGTGTGTATGTACATACATACATAAAGCAGGTCAATAGAAAGAGTCTTGGTGACACCGACGACGGAGGATGGACCAGAGTGGGGGCAAGAACGGGGGTTATCATAGGATTTTGAGTCCGTGGCGTTGCGAGCGTGAGACCTTGCAGCCCAATATGCAGAAATATTGGTAGGAACAAGTGAGGGGATCAAGTATGTAGGCGAAAGTGTAGAGATGATGACTGTATAGTGATGTCATTGAGACATTGAGTTGCATAGAGTGCGAGAAAGAATAGGAAAGAGACCGCGAGAGTACATGATAAGATTGTACACCGAAAGCTTATTCGGGGAGACATTCAGGGGACATGTACTGTTGAATCGGAGCAAATTGCTTGGTTGAAAGACGATTCGATTGGGTGCAAGACATGCCGGGCAGATTATAAAAGTCTCGGTAACTCGGGTCTCGACCTCAGCCGACTTTGTTATCTTTTGGTTGGGCCGTTATTGTAGATTCAATGTCGGGCAGAATTATACCTTCCGCAGTCCCAGATAGGATGTCAAAGGGCCATTAAGTCTTTCCAAAAGGGTGATATATCATGTTCTCGGCACGTAGCAGAAACGAGCCAGAAGGATGGAAACGTAGTATCCGGTAACAAGCACTGGCGCGGGAGAGTGTTTTTTATAGGCTGTTGGGGAAATATGAGAGTGGAGAGAAGAATACAAAATGGTGGTAACACTTACAATCGACGTCATGGTAATTTGTGGCGTTGTGGAATGTTCGGTGTAAGCCGGTTATGAAGTTCGGACTCTGGGGTTTAGGGTTGTGGTGTTTAAGGGTTGAGAGAAGTGTGATGTAGTATATTGTATGTCGATGTCCGTTTCCGGCGATAGAATGAATAGTTGAAGATTTGAATAAGTGTTGGATTATGGTTTGTTGATGTATAAGTAGACGAAGAATATTGTTGACTGGGTGAGTAGTAATGGATTCCCAGAAACGCAAGATGTGTCTAATAACGTCGTAAAAGTGGTTCCAAGGTGGCAAGTTAACATAAAGATGTAATGAAACCAGGACCAGGCTAGTCGAAGGCCATGATATGGGGGACAAGAGAATGTCACGATATAGACAAGATTAGATATAAGGCGCCAGGCCGAGGCTGATCTGAGGCCGTGGTTGGACGTCGAGTGGCGAGAAGAATAGACAGTGTAAATGACAAGATGCAGGGCCGAATCAGGGCAGACGAGATGCAAGGCCGAATCAGGATGGACAAGATCCAAGGACGAATCAGAGCAGACAAGATTTGTCAAACCCACTTCAAAGTAAAGCGTAAGGTAGGAGCTCTGGATTGGTAATGTGGCAGCGTATAATTGGCACGAGCGAATAGGCCCAGTAAGTGCCGAACTGATGGGACATGCGGTTATGGATGTAACGGGAAGGCAAGGACGAAAAAAGAAAGTAGGTTTGGATATTGAATGGATGAGGCTCAGAGGATGAATATAGGTCTTTTATGAAGACCGGGCGTGGTCTAGACCGAGGAAGAGGCCGAAAGAGCGGTTATGGAGGACGGAGTTGGCGGTGACTAGATGCCGAGAAAGAGGCGGTAGGAATAGAGATTGAGTATAAGAAATGTCGACAGACAAACGAAGTCTTTGGAAAAGATGGTCAAGAAGGAAAACTACAGGTAGACCCAGTATATAAAAGAGACAAGAGAAAATACGAACATGTCAACATGCATTCATTATAAACAGGAAATCACATGCATCCACAAGAAGCAGAAGAGGAAAAAGCCTCTATGCATTTCAAACCCCGTGAAGAGGTTCTAGTCTCCAAACTAGTGTATATCCTTCCTGTTGTCTCTTGATCTAATGTTTGAATAGTAATCCCTTTCCCGGTAGAGACTACACTAGTCAGTTACGGGAAAATGAAGCTTGACTACTGACGATGGTAGTTTGTGTATTTATCGATTCTGGTTGGCGGCATTTTGATTTCCATAGTGGGGTCGTTTTTTTCGAGCTAGGGTAGGGAAGGATGAAGGTTCATTACTGATTCATCCTTTCAAACTTGATGTCTTTGGAACCAAGTTTATGGTCCTTTAGTTGATTACTATAGGCTTATATCAAGTATATCAAGTGTTACGCAGGTTCTTTCCTCAAAAATAAGGGAACTTACTCGGGTTTGTAGATCACGAATATACTGGGGATATATCCACAACTTCCTCAAAAATCCACTCAACATCTCCACGCCCATCATGCAACCAAGCGGATCCCAAGAAAAAAAAAAGAAACCCTAGAAACCTCCACCACCACATGCAACCGGTCAAGACCTACAATGTATGTACATATGTACATATGTACCAACCAAAACGAATTCAAATCCATCACCTCCTCCTTCTCCTTCTCAACACGTCAACCAACCGGACAACCGGACGGACGGACCTCCAAACCAGCCAGATCAAGTTCCGCCCCACCAACAACTTTCTCTTCCGCATTTAACCAAGTTATACCACCTCAAGAGAAACTACCCATCCCTTCAATACAACCCTATTAATATCCCTCATGTATTCGTCCATTTTAACGACTCATTCCAGGCCATTCCTCACCGCTGTTCGCACAACGGGACTTGGCTATTCGCTCGGAAAATGGCTGATAATATCACCATCATCATATACGTCCGTGTCACCCCTTACAAACCCGCATTATGTATCTGCATGTTGTTATAGATCCAGTCTCTTTCTACATCTCCACAAGAACCCACCCATCCATTTTGATCATCATCATCATCACAAATTCTCACGTGACTTGATTTCATTCACACAATTTCTAAATCTCAAACCCATTCCCTAATTCCATAATTGGTGATTATTCCCAGATCCTTGTCGCTTACTATATTTGGTAATTGGCTAGTCGACTTAAGAAAAGACGCTTACATATTGGAAAAGAGACGGACGGAGAGGGAAGTGGCTGGCGAGGATGTTCACCGCTTGTCGAGGGGATGGAAGGCATATGTATGTACATATGTAGAAGTGGCCAACGAAGCATCTTTTTTTTGAGAGAAAGAGATTTTGTTGAGCTGACTTTTGGTAGTTGGCACTTGATGTGCAGGTACATACATAACATGTACATAGTATCACCGGATCGAGGTTCCCGGGCGTCATGTGTTCTGGTGGCTTTTATGCAGGAGGTACATATGTATATGGACTTGCATAGAGGAAAGAATTTGTATCCATGATGAATCATGCTTACATTTCAAATTACATCACCACGTCACATGGCCATATACATAGTCCATACATAATATTCAACCAACTTACCACCCAAGATATAAGACAAACCGACTTATAACAAGTTACACAACCTCAAACCCCATTCCATTATTCACCAAATCATCTCGTCACGTTAATTACCAGCAAAAGACCCCGATTCTATCCCCGTCTACCCGTCTACCCATCTGCTCAATCACCAACCATTCACATAAAAAAGGCACTTGAGGATTTCCCGGTGTACAGCATGGCTGCCTACCTACCTACCCAATAAGCATGTATCACCCAGAACCAACCAACATTACCAAGTGTCCTTGGCCACCTCTTTACAAAAAACCTACTTGTCACCTATGAACCCATGGAAGACTACCTCATTCAGCTCGGAAGGACTATCCAATCTACAATGATCTTCCCAAACACGAAGATACCCGTCAACCTTCTCAAACACCAAGACACCCGTTAGTCTTCCAATTGTAACCCCACCAAAATGAACCTAGGAAACTTCACCCGACCCGAACCCCTTCTAGAACGAAATCTCTCCCTCCCGCCCCCCCACGCATGTCCTACGAAACTCTACGCACTTGCCCGACATACTCTTTATGCCGGGTCATATGGCTCTCTTGCGCAACAACACTTCTACTATTGAAACCCCCTGGTACAGAACAGGTACGCTATACAATCCCGTGTTTGCCGTGTATCTGTCGCTTTCCGCCGGCATAACTCGCCATTGTTACACCGTAAATTTCAAAGAACCCTAGAAAACGCATATTACAAAACAAGCATGGCCAAATCAAACCAAGCCTGTATTAATCAAGGGTATCAAGACCCGTCTATTCATATGTATCATAGTCATAGACTAGCTAAAGCTAAGACCCTTCAACACTCTGTCTCTTAGCTGCTCTCTCAGCAACCTCATCCTCACTCAGCCCATATCTATCCCTCCATAACATACGCAACACCTTATACAAAAAGACATATTGCGCCTCACTCTGTACCATCAACTTACGCTGTTCTCTCAATGCATCAACCGTACTGAAAATCACATCTCCACGGGTATCAACTGCTCCTGGTGTGATAGGGCTAACGTCCTCCTGGCCCGGTGCGGCGCTGGTTCCGGAATTAACACAAGCCATAGCCATAAAGGCAGGTCCGTCACCCAAGAAGAACCCATTATCAAGTTCCCGCTTCAAATGCTCAAGCGCAATAAACGTTCCCGTACGTCCAACACCAGCCGAACAGTGAATGATTCGGGGGTTCGTGGAAACGTGGTTGTATTGCCGGGACAGTTCCATCAAGTATAAGAAACTCGGGATATCCTCAGCGGCAGGAACACCGAAATCCGGCCATCTTGTATAGAATAGATGGTAAATTGTTAATTCCTTGGTTTTGAAAGTCGGTGTAGTCGGAGAAGGTGGTGATGGTGGCACTGATTGTTCATCTGAGTGAAGGGACGGTGCGGCTGATTCAATCGGAGTAGGTGGCTCTGATTCCGTCCCGACTTCAGTTGGTCTCTTAATCGGCGTGTTGGTAGTAGAGTGCATGATAGGGTCAGCAGGTGATGCTGGTGGTGACTCGTCATCCTCCGTCACTGATACTAGAGATATCTTGGGATTAGAAACCCCACGTTTCCGACCAGCCTGTGGTGTCTCAACAACAGTTTCCTCTGGTACTGGAATAACCGGTTCCTTAACTGTGAGAATCAACTTCCGCACCTCAATAGCTCCATCAGCCAACAACTCAATGCTATCGAACTTGACAGTTGCTCTCCATCCGTCATTCCAGATATCATCCTCATTGATATGCATCTCCCCCTCTGCCTTATCCAGAGGGAAGTATGCATGGCACTTGTTCTGGAAGTTCTCCACCAAATTGGTCAACTGCACAATAACACCCTCCCCCTCGAAGCTTTCCGAAACCATTCTCCACACATGTGGCGTAGATACATCCGTTGGTCCCTGCATGGCAATGTAATTAAGTGTTGGTAACCCTTCAGGGTTCCCGTTAGACATGAGCGTAATTGGCGAAGCATTGACGTAGTCTTGTGTGTCTGGTGGCACATTGAGAGTTATGCGGTTGTGATTCCAAGGCTGGATGTTGATGTATCGATCAAGCCCTTGTTGTGATGGCTCAGGGTGACGATATGATGGTTTCCGAGCAAGAGATTCAAGACCTGTTGGCGCACAAGTGGCCGAAGTTGAAGGGCGTGGAGGACTATTAGTCAAACCTTTCCGAGCGCGCTTCCAACCGAAAGCCACACGATTCCGTTCAATCCATGTTAATTCATTGAATTTTGCTTGGACATCTACATCAAAGTATACTGGTTAGTATGATATCACAGGACAAAACATTCCTCCTATACACACCTCTTATTGAAGAAGCCATGAATGGTGGCATCTTAGCTCCCTTGGGAGAAGGCGTCCGAAGCCCCGACCCCGAATTCCGTGATCTACTAAGAATAGGTGACATGCGCGGCGAATTCCAACTTGCTTGAGCCGCAGCAAAATGGCTTTTAATAGCACCTGTGAACTTCCCCTTGGACGACACTTTTCTATGGTGTCCCAACCCTTTTGTCCTTGGTGAAGCACCAATCACACTAGCCGGCGACCCATCAAACCCAGAATGGCCAAGCGCTGCCAATGCTGGGGCAGTTGTTGAAGGCGATGGGGTCGCAGCTACAGCAATCGCAGTAATAGACGGGTTGGCAAAATGCGCGCCACTAGTTGAAATAGGCGGCGGTGCCGGAGATCGTGAGCGCTTCATTGGGCCTCGGAAGGGAAGAGATCTGAATGCGGATGGAATACGACTATGACGTTTAGTCGTCGTTGGTGAAGCTGTTGAGGTGACAATTGTGGGGCCGGATATGGCTGACGGCGGGGTGACGAAAGTAGAAACTGTAGTTGCGACGGCAGCAGCAGTGTCGAGTGTTGGTGGTTGAATAGCGTGGACTTTGGGCGCGGAGGTCGGAGGAAGAGCCAGTGCTGGTGGTGGGATTCCAGGCGAGGCAGCGGCGTCAGGTGAATGCACGAGCGGTCCGGTAGTAACGGAAACCGGAAGTGGAATTTGTGAGCCAGCGGCAGCAGCGTTGGAAAGAACCAGAGAGGACCTCGATGATGATGCTGAGTGTAACGAACCCAGTGATTTCCGGGCGTTTCCTCGAGCTGCAAGAACCGCGGGTGGCGCAGATGGTACACGACTGCGCGAAGTGGCAAAAGCTAAGAGTGACCCGGTACTATCACGGGCGCTGGGTGCTCTAGCAGGACTCGGCGAATGGGTACTCGAGGACGAATTGGATGGTAAGGCTGAGTGGCGGGTACGTCTGGCGGTTACAGCGCTACCTAGGGCACTATCAGAGGCGGCGCTCTTAAGCGTTGGAATTCCAGATGGGACACCGTGGGGACGGGGTGGTGGAATAGCAAGTGGCGAGGAAGTTGGTGAAATAGGTGTGAAGGAGGCACGATGATCCGGGGCGGTAGCCGTATGTGGGGATGCAATAGAAGTGACGGCGAGTTCGGGAGTAACGATCTTGGGCCGTCGACGAAGTTTGGGCAGGCGGTCCATGACGAGGGAGGAGAAAGTCGAGGATTTGGTAAACTGGCGGTAGTGGGCTTTTCAGCGGTTATCTTTTTTTTTGTGTGGTGTGGATGGATGGGTGGCAAGCGAAGTGGAGGATCTACAGGCTTCAAGGCCCTGGGTTATGGTGCTAGTGGTGTTCTAGTACGGGTTCTAGGAGTGCTGGAATAAGAAGGACAAGCGAGAATATGGGGCTGGAAGCATCGGAGTGGTGGCGCGATCTGCAGGGCCATCTATTGGAGATATATGGAGCAATATGCGTACAAAAGAAACGGCCGTATAAAGTCGTGATAGTATGTAAAAGGTAAACTAACGAGTATACCACGAATCCCGAGAAAAAAAAAGAAGAGGTCAAAACAGAGAAGTCAGAAGCAAGCATGAAATCCAAAACACCAACAGCGGCTCACTGTCCCTTATCCCTTCATGCTTGAATCAAGCCAAGCGAAGCCCGTCCACTGACGCCCGTCACAGCTTGTCTCCACCTATATTTATAGGCGGTTGCGACAGGAGATTCTGCAGGGGTGGGTGGCTGCTCTCTTCTGCTTCTATTGGGAAGGACGAAGGAACTTTGGCCGATTGGTGGTGGTTGCGCCGGTACAAGACGAAGCAGAGATGAAGAATGTTGAGAGAACTAGGCATTCCCGAATATTGGCGATAGCATGCCTGATGTAGTTTGATATACGATTGCGAAAAGGGACAGGTCATACGTATGTAAGATGGATGCCAAATGAGGTAACTACATACATAGTCGTCTTACACAGACAATGTAAATCACCAACTCCACTAACCAAATCATCAGCAACTTATCCACGAGCTCCCAGAACGAACCAGCCCCTCCTTCCCCATCGCAACCGCCAAACCCCCGCATGTCAAGTTTCATCACAGCCCACCATGACCTCGGTATACCACACAACCAGCCTGTCCAGTACCGCACCTTTGTGGCCTCCAATACAATTCACGTTCCTCCCGCGCCAAAAGGGAAGGCGAAAGAAAACTCCACAATTCTATAAATAGCCGCCAACTACATTCCGCCACCACTGCCACTGACTGACTTGCCTGGTTTTTTGTATTCTTCGGGAAGTCGCCGATGTAGCGGGAGTCCCGGCGCTTGTGGATTAGGCGGGAATAACGAGTGTGGTTTTCCCGGATGCTGGGTATTTTGGTATGTAATTGTCTTGACTTGGTCTGGTCGAGTCTTGCTCTTTACTCATTTCTTTTGTCTTTAACTGTGACCAGCCACTGTCTCGGCGGCTAAATCGTCATAGTCAACAAACAATCCGCCCAACCGCCCCCAAACAGAAATCCCCTTAGCCTCGCCACGTCAAGCGCCCATCAAACACTCACCCGTAGATCTCTCTTTTCGTATCATCCTCATATGTGGCTGGGCGCTCAAACTCAAGGCAACTCAACCACAATTTGCCTCCTAACATCGCCCCAAAGGACGTAGTCGACCCTATATAACCCTATACTGTACTAGGTTTCGGATACAGATTGTGGGAGCTTTTCTTCGAAGCCCTTGTCGTCTGATGGCCATGTGGCTATTCTTTATGCTCTCGCTTCGTTGGACTTGACGACGTCATGTCGGTAGGCATTGACGCGCATGATGAAGAATGGCAAGTGCCGTGATGCCGGGACGGAAAGTTGGAGTCATGGTTCTTTGATGTATGCAGAATGATATTATTGGACATTGTTCTATTCAAATTGGACCGTGAGAAAATCTAAAATTACACAGTGTCGAGCTTATATCAAAGCCAGACCTAATCATACACTGAAACTACATTGAGACCACACCTATTTCTGAGGCGTCGTATACAACGCCGTGACAAACTCACCACACTCAATCTTTTGTGTAGTCTTCATCTTCTTCCCCTTCTCGCCAACCCGGACAACATACCCTCTCTGTGGCGCCTGTAATCTCTGTAAAGCCACATCATCTCCTTCCACCGCCGGAATATTCACCGGCGCACAAACATTCGCTCTCTTGCCATTTCCAAGCTGTGAGTTCTCATTTCCACCCCACAAAACCATATCTCTAGCACCACCGTCACTGCCCATTCCCTCAAGAATAGCAGCGGCATGCGTAGCACCAACTGAGATATCACGGGCCCGAATTCCCACAATCCGTTCATCTGACTCGCTGTACTCGCGCATCCCCGAAAGAGCCTTGGCACGTACGGGGTTCTTTGTCATGTGAACCCATTTGCCGGTACCAAGAGTACCCATTTGACCTTGGCCGGCAGCCCAGACATCTTCGGTACCGGGAACCTTGGGGGAGTCAACGGAGAAGAAGGAGGCGTAGCCACCGGCGGAAATATTGGTGAATTCGATTTCGGCGTTACGGCCGTAGAGGGGCGAGTGATCGACGCGTTTAGGTTCAAAGACGCTTGTAGAGGACCATGAGTTGGGGAAACCAAGTTGACCGTACATGTTATCACCGAAACCCCAGACTGTCCCGTTTTTAGCAAGGGCGAGAGAGTGTTGATCACCGGCGGCAATCTGGATGATATGTCTCTTGGTTAGGCTGGTGACTTCATGGGGCTGGTAGTACGGGCCCTCCGGTCTGTTTTCCCAAGTTAACCCGGGGACACCCAGTTGACCATGAGCGGGGAAGGCAGTAGTAGAAGATGCGGCACTGAAGACACGGCCGGCAGATGTGAGAAGAAGACAGTGATCAGTTCCACTAGCAATGGAAGTGATGCGCTCTTTGGGGGCAAGTGTAGTTGGGGTGATGATGCGGCAAGACGTAGGACCAGATGTGGGAGTGGACCAAAGAGAGGGAAGCCATGATGACTTGTTGCCTGGCTCAGACACGGTAGGCGCTTGCTTTTGATCTGACTTAGCGGCGGGGATAGAAAAGACCTGGCCCTTAGAAGACAGGGCAATGATACGGTCACTAGAAACAGCAACCTGGATGATATCGTGACCCTTCATAATAACCTCTGGCGCCGGTGATTTTTTATCGTAGCCTTGACCCCACTCAACCAAGTCACCCTTCTCTGTCACCGCCACACCAAAATCCTTTCTCAGTTTGACATCTCTCAAAACCTGTCCATCAAAATACTCCAACCGCCTGGGCAACCCTACACAACCATCCCGATCCTTTTTCTTATCCGCCGTAGGATCCACCACCTTTCCCGTATTCAATCCCCAGAGGTAAAGTCCCGGTTCCGTCCAAGTCTTGGGTGTAATTCCCAAAGCATCCGCTGATGGTGACGACTGTAGGTCAACCTTTGCCTGCTGTGGCCTGATACGGGCCTTCTCCATGGCCTTCTTTTCCTCCTCTGTTGGTTCGCCGGAGACATACTGCATGATATCATCGTAGTAGTAGATTATGGAGCCCGAGATACTTCCAAAGACGACGAGCTGGGTGATTTTGGCGAGGCGCATTTGGGTTTGATGGGAACCGACAAATGTGCGGTGGTTAGCCGGGAGGCGCGGGGCCGAAAAGACGGCACGGCGGAGCGCTGCTGTGGGTAAGCGTGTGAGTGTGTGTGGCGGCATTTTGAGTTTAAACGTTGATATGGTTAAAGATTATAAGATCAAGAGCCGCAACCAACGTTTGATCTCAGTCAAAAAACTGTCTGTAAATATAAACACTCTGATTGGCCTGAATCTTGATTCTCACTGAGCTGTGACGTTGAAACTGACAGGGAGAAAGCTTGTAAACGCAGCACCAGGGTTAATCCTTCGACATGACCCTAGCTGAGTAGCTCACGTGCTGATTAGATCCAATTAACCCAAGCTCCCCCAAGCAACGTCGCCTCTAACAACATCGACCTCTTACACCAACTTTTACCTATCTTTCTTCATAATGTACGATGACAATTGGTACAACTTCGTCCCAGAAGTAAATAACAAGACACTTGGCACGCCTAAGTCAGCCAAAGGCCATGGGCGCAAACCGTCGCTTCTTCAACAGCCGAACGTATGTGAAGTGATCTGTAGAATCATGACGATGCTTGTTGATTTAACGTGAAATTGATGCTGATATTGCTATTGTAGACGGCGCAAGAAGCTCGGAATAGTTCGGATTTGGCAAGGCCTATTTTGTCGAGTATTGAAGATGACGAGAATGAGATTCCCGAACCGGTTATTTTGAGACGGGCAGCTTCGTTTGGTGATGTTAGAAAGAGAAAACAGAAGAGTTTTAGAAGGACGACTAGAGAGTCGAGAGTTCCAGCTTTGGATTTAGGGGGGTATACTGAGTCGGAAGAGGATCTTAGTGATCCGGATGAGGATGAGATCATTCAGAGTGCCACTCGGAAGACATACATGTGGGTACTCATCTTGAACGTATGAGTGCATTGTACTAACACCATAACAGTGACTACCGGAACCAACTCGAACTTACTGAAGGTCATCTTGAAAACTTGATTAATGACACTGACAAAGCAATCGGGATTCTCAAAGACTTGGCAGCTTCTTTCCAGGCCGTTGAACAGCAGACGACATCTTTCAGGTCACAATGTGAAGACCTTATTTCTGANCGCTGCTGTGGGTAAGCGTGTGAGTGTGTGTGGCGGCATTTTGAGTTTAAACGTTGATATGGTTAAAGATTATAAGATCAAGAGCCGCAACCAACGTTTGATCTCAGTCAAAAAACTGTCTGTAAATGTAAACACTCTGATTGGCCTGAATCTAGATTCTCATTGAGCTGTGACGTTGAAACTGACAGGGAGAAAGCTTGTAAACGCAACACCAGGGTTAATCCTTCGACATGACCCTAGCTAAGTAACTCACGTGCTGATTAGATCCAATTAACCCAAGCTCCCCCAAGCAACGTCGCCTCTAACAACATCGACCTCTTACACCAACTTTTACCTATCTTTCTTCATAATGTACGATGACAATTGGTACAACTTCGTCCCAGAAGTAAACAACAAGACACTTGGCACGCCTAAGTCAGCCAAAGGCCACGGGCGCAAACCATCGCTTCTTCAACAGCCAAACGTATGTGAAGTGATCTGTAGAATCATGACGATGCTTGTTGATTTAACGTGAAATTGATGCTGATACTGCTACTGTAGACGGCGCAAGAAGCTCGGAATAGTTCAGATTTGACAAGGCCTATTTTGTCGAGTATTGAAGATGACGAGAATGAGATTCCCGAGCCGGTTATTTTGAGACGGGCAGCTTCGTTTGGTGATGTTAGAAAGAGAAAACAGAAGAGTTTTAGAAGGACGACTAGAGATTCGAGAGTTCCAGCTTTGGATTTAGGCGGGTATACTGAGTCGGAAGAGGATCTTAGTGATCCGGAAGAGGATGAGATCATTCAGAGTGCCGCTCGGAAGACATACATGTGGGTGCTCATCTCGAACGTATGGGTGCATTGTACTAACACCATAACAGTGACTACCGGAACCAACTCGAACTTACTGAAGGTCATCTTGAAAATCTGATTAACGATACCGACAAAGCAATCGGAATCCTTAAAGACTTGGCGGCTTCTTTCCAGGCCGTTGAACAGCAGACGACGTCTTTCAGGTCACAATGTGAAGACCTTATTTCTGACCAAGAAAGACTTAAAAAGTTGGCTGATGAGGTCGGGACAGATCTTCATTATTACGGATATCTGGACGGAGCAACACGCCGGTTAAATGCACCGGGTGCGACTCGTTTAGTAGAGGATTCCGCCTTGGGTGAGATGTTTAGACATATGGATACTTGTATTGAATTTATGGCCAGACATGTAAGTTTAGAGTCTAGCGAGTTTGGTAAAAACTTGAGGCTAACAATATATAGCCTACCTATCGTGAAGCGGAGAACTATCTCGCGAGATACCAGTCTCTACTTACCAAAGGTCTTCATCTCCTTGAAACCACCTTATCGGCGAAACTGGAAAAGGTTGCTTCTACAATAGCTACCCAGCTCGCCACTACTACTTCTGAATCCGCTCAACACGCCCTTTCCTACGACCGATTCGCAGAGCTCCTTNTATATAGCCTACCTATCGTGAAGCGGAGAACTATCTCGCGAGATACCAGTCTCTACTTACCAAAGGTCTTCATCTCCTTGAAACCACCTTATCGGCGAAACTGGAAAAGGTTGCCTCTACAATAGCTACCCAGCTCGCCACTACTACTTCTGAATCCGCCCAACACGCCCTTTCCTACGACCGATTCGCAGAGCTCCTTCTCGAGTCATATTCACTCATCCCGAATCTCCATGAAGTCGCAACCCGCGTGTACACTCCTACCGGAGTCCTCAAGGAACTCCCCGCCATCGTCCCCGAATCTACCACCAAATCGACAGACCCGCCACCCGCTGCTACGGCGACTCCCCAAACGACTCCCCATCCATGGCAAAGTATCTACCAGGTGGCCATTAAGAACATCTTCTACAGCTACCTTTCCATTCGGGACTCGCATATCCGCGCGCTAGCTCTGCGTGACACAGAGGAGTATAAACGGTCTCAATCTACCGCCGCCAACCCTGCAGCTTTAGAGACTGCCTCGAGAAAGTTCATTCAGCAATGCTTTGAAAGGGCCTTCAACGAAGTTAACCTCTTCGCCAAGGTCTTTGGCTTCATCCCCCGTCGTAGCCCCGACGCTGACTCGGCTTATGCAATTCTTTCAAGCTATAATCGCCTTCAAGTAAACCCTGCCAATCTGGCTCCTACCGGCGCTGCAATTCAAACGGGACTCCAGTCGGCTGAGTTGCGCACTGTGTGTAACATTGTGGGATGGCTTTGTAATGAGTATCTTCTTAGAGACTACGATGAGGATATTGCCGAGGAGCCATTCTCGGTGTTTGGAAGAGAATATGCTGCTGCTTTGTTACAGGAGCATTTATGGCCGTTCGTTGAAAGAGGCTTTGAGGCGGAGGTTGCTAAGATTATTACCCGGGTTCCGGCGGAAACTGGCCCGGTGGTCATCCCCAAGGCTAGTAAGGTTGCAGCTTCAAATGCCGCACCTGTTGTTAAAGTGGCGGTTGCATTACTGGACATGTTTGACCAGTGTATGCCCAAGGAACGTTGTGTAAGTTTCACCATCCGCTCTAGACGAACTACCATATACTGACCCATCCAGCGCCAATCTCACGTAATCTTTACCATAATTCGGGAGACTCTTAAAATTCTCAACCGCACAGCATCTCATGCCAAGACCACTCCCACCTCCACCGATGCCAATCTCTTCCTCCTAAAGAACCTCCTCGTGCTACGCACCCACCTCGTCGCTCTCGAATTCATGCACCTAAACCACTCCCTCAGTGCCCCCGGAGCTCTCGGTCCCATCTGGGACACCCTCAACCCGCAAGCATGGCTCGGAATCTTCAGCTCCATCATGTCCGTTGCGCCCATCCCCACTATCCCATTGTGGTCACGGATGCCGTCTATCTCCGGAGCTTCGGCACCAAGTGCCCCTGCTGCACCAGAGCTACCGGCTCTGACTAGAGAGTCTATGGGCGAGCATTTAGATGAGGTTCTTAGACGGGCTATCTATGGATTCACCGGGGCTTGGGCGGGACGCATGGTCGACGCGAGACGGAAGGGCGGTGATGAAGGAGATCGTGCCCTGGCAAAGATTGACGTTGAACTAGCCGATCTCCTCGACGGTGTCTTTGGAGTCGGCAGCGACGTCGTCGAACGTCTAAAGGAAGCCATCGAAATGAACGTCACCATGCAACTAGAGCAGAAATCCACCAAGTAAACTCCTTAATAAACAAGATATCCCCCTTCAAAAAAGAATAGGACCCTTATATGTAACCCTTGTCATATAGACCAGTGGGATCTGGAGACTTCCGGGCCGGGCCGAGTTACCCAAAAAGAGATGGTCCACTGTAACAGTGGACAGTAAAGTGCGACCAAGCAGGGACTCGAACCCTGAGCCTTTGCCAAGTCTAGAAGAACCGGAAGACAACGCGCTACCATTGCGCCACTCAGCCTGGACTTTGTTGAAAGCTGAAGCTCTCCGGAGGTTAAGTAACTACATCTCCGTCCGGAAACCCCGGTTATCAGCGGACGGGGGCCGCCGCGATGCTAGGACACTTCAAAGATAATGCATATCTCCAACCAACAAACGCACACACAAATAACCCCTCATTTTCCAGGTCCACGAACCCCTGTGTATTATACGCTTCGGCTTGCCGTTCGTGCAGCCCCACTTTCCTCTTTCGACATGATGACAAGGCGAATTTTAACGGGCAGAGCACGTCATTTTGCGAGGGAAAAGGCGCGGGAAAGGCGTCATGGGCGTTGGAAGAGGTGATTGTGTATGTCGTGATTGCCGATGGAGGAGGGTCTGGGAATATAGGTCTTTTGGGGGGTCGGCGAGGAGGTTGTGGCACGGATGACGGATGTTTAGAGGGGACGTATGAATGTATTGTACATATGTACGTGTGTAGGTGCTTGGATTTCGGCGAGGCGAGGATGATGGAACGATATGGAGAGTCGGCGATTGGCTGGTTAGGGTTTCTTGGAGAATATNGGCGTTGGGAGAGGTGATTGTGTATGTCGTGATTGCCGATGGAGGAGGGTCTGAGAATATAGGTCTTTTTGGGGGGTCGGCGAGGAGGTTGTGGCACGGATGACGAATGTTTGGAAGGGACGTGTGAATGTATTGTACATATGTACGGGTGTAGGTGCTTGGATTTCGGCGAGGCGAGGACGATGGAACGATATGGAGAGTCGGCGATTGGCTGGTTAGGGTTTCTTGGAGAATATATAAATGTAGATGTAAGCTGGGATATCTTTTTGAATGGATTTATTTTCTTCTTGGATTGTTTAATTTTTTTTTGTTTTAGTACGTTAAAATGGCTGATATTGTAGAGGAAGCTCCCAACTCCGGCACGCAAGCTGCCAAGGATCTCTTCGCCGGTGCCGTGGGTGGTATCGCCCAAGTTCTTCTCGGTACGTCTCATCTCATTCACGACTCTTCATCCAGCCAGATAAACTAACCCTCCCAGGCCAACCCTTCGACATCGTCAAAGTCCGTCTCCAAACCTCCGCCGGAAACACCTCCGCCCTCTCAGCCGCCAGCTCCATCTGGACCAAGGAAGGGCCTCTCGCATTCTACAAAGGCACATTAACCCCCCTCCTTGGTATCGGCGCCTGCGTATCCGTCCAATTCGGTGGGTTCCATGGCGCAAGACGGTGGTTCGAACAGCGGAATACTGAGGCTGGTTATCAACCTACCCTTTCCTACCCACAGTACTACGCCGCGGGTGCCTTTGCTGGAGTCGCTAACGCGGTTATTTCGGGACCGATTGAACATGTTCGTATCCGCTTACAAACGCAGCCGCATGGTGCTGCGAGGTTATATAACGGGCCGTGGGACTGTGTGCGGAAGTTATGCTCACAGGGCGGCGGCATCAAGGGGCTTTATCGCGGTGAAGTAGTCACCATTGCTCGTGAAGCGCAAGCGTACGGTGTATGGTTCTTGGCATTTGAAATGCTTATGAACTGGGATGCTGCCCGGCTCAAGATTGACCGGAAGGAAATCCCCACGTGGAAGGTAGCGTTGTATGGTGGTTTGGCTGGTGAGGCGTTGTGGGTCGCTAGTTACCCGTTGGATGTAGTGAAGTCGAAGATGCAGGTGGATGGGTTTGGAAAGGATCAACAGTACAAGACTATGCGGGATTGCTTTAAACAGGTCTGGGTTAAGGAGGGGATGATGGGCTTCTGGAAGGGCTTGGGACCGACTTTGTTGCGTGCTATGCCGGTTAGTGCGGGAACCTTCGCGGTTGTGGAGATGACGATGCGGGCTATTAACTAGATTGTTTAGATGGTGTTTGTTTGTTGTAATGGTTTGTACTATATTGAATACTTGAGACGTGATTATGTGCTTTTACAAACTTTCAAACTCAACCCTCTTCCGTAGTATATCACGAGCATTGGTATAACTCAAATCCACCAATCCCAACTCCTCCAAGACAATCTTTGCCTCCCCATTATCTCTGAAGACCCTATCAGTAACACTTGCCAATGTAACTCCATCAGTACTTTCTGTCGGCAAACTTAACAATCTAACACCATCCTTGACACTTCCAAGCGTGTTAGAAGCATTCTGTACCCGCTGTTCAATAACATTGACAATGGCGTCCACATCCCGAAGAAACTGGGCGGCTCCATATGCTGTGAAGCTGTTATGCATGAGGACGTTGTTCCATAGGGTCGTTTGCAGTTTATCAAATGCTGATCTGAGAACTCGTCGAAGAGGTGCAAGACCGAGGATTTTATGGAGGAAGTCCATGTTACGGGTGAGTATCTAGATGGGGTTAGTCGATAGTCCCAAACGAATATATCCAGAAAACCTACATTGATAAACTCCGCCAACTCACTAGAGGCACCCNAACTTTCAAACTCAACCCTCTTCCGTAGTATATCACGAGCATTGGTATAACTCAAATCCACCAATCCCAACTCCTCCAAGACAATCTTTGCCTCCCCATTATCTCTGAAGACCCTATCAGTAACACTTGCCAACGTAACTCCATCGGTACTTTCTGTTGGCAAACTCAACAATCTAACACCATCTTTCACACTTCCAAGCGTGTTAGAAGCATTCTGTACCCGCTGTTCAATAACATTGACAATGGCGTCCACATCCCGAAGAAACTGGGCGGCTCCATATGCTGTGAAGCTGTTATGCATGAGGACGTTGTTCCATAGGGTCGTTTGCAGTTTATCAAATGCTGATCTGAGAACTCGTCGAAGAGGCGCAAGGCCGAGGATTTTATGGAGGAAGTCCATGTTGCGGGTGAGTATCTAGATGGGGTTAGTCGACAGTTCCAAACGAATATATCCAGAAAACCTACATTGATAAACTCCGCCAACTCACTAGAGGCACCCGCCGCCTCACTAACATCCCGCAATACCGTCGTCCAATCCAAGTTACTCAGATACGGCTTCAATGCCTTATTATGGGAGTCATTGATAGCCGAGACCAGTAGATCCTTCGCCAATGAGCGAACACCGTTAAACGAGGCGATTGTCTCGTCGAATAACGCCGCCTCTTTACTTTCTACGTTTCCTGATATCCGAGACTTGACTTGTTCTGTGGTGACTGTACTCGTGATTCGTTTATGTTCATGGCCTGATGCGCGGCCGTGGAGTTCATCCCAGAGGATTACGAAGAACTATGGTTGTTAGCATTGTCAATCTCACTCTTTCGTCAAAGAACTCTACCTCTTCGTTGCTCCAGTCGTCTAAATGACTGATAATATGCTCTGCACTTCCGAACACCTTACATAACGACTCCATACCTCCAGTTCCCTCCAAGGCGGCCTGGTCCTCTTTACTGACACCATGAAGTGTCCTTCCAACCGCCGACGTGATGGTCTGATAAGCTTGTAACCCCCCCTTGAGATAATCATGATACGTATCCAACACATCCATCTGCACGTACACCAAGAACTTCAACCGGTGGCTAAACTTCCGTACGCGCCGATACTGTCCCGTGACTCCCCTCAAAAGATCCGTTACCCGAACAGCACCCTTGGTAGGCTTTGTTTTTCTCTCTGTCCCATAGTCATAGTCGATTGTCCGGGCATCTGGCGCATCCATGATAACCTGTAATCTCTGCATAGCAAAGTCTTTCTCGGCAGTAAACCACCTCGGGAACCAATCTTCCAGCACCAAAGTCGTCAGGCCATCCCAACCGTTTTCAGAGCCATCGTCATAAAGGAACTTTCCCCGTATCTGGTCATCAAAATCCATCAACGCCACCATAAAACTCGACAAAAACGCCGCATCATCCGCCTTCTCTTGAAGTGTCTGCCGCGTCTTCTCTAACATGACCGGTAACATAGTCGTTAACAGAGCACACACGGGATCAACATACGAAAGGTTTTGTTCCGCCGAAGTACCCTTCACTTTAAGTGCCATCAGTCGTCCAAGGTTATCCCGGAAGAACTCCTCCCAGCGTTCTATAGTATCCACGAACCACTTGAAGCACACAGTCGACGTCAAGTCCGCCGCGCTAGTTTTCCGCTCCGAGAGGAAATTAAACCTGAATTCAGCAATGAAGATGCGCGCCATGACTTCCATAGGAAGTAACGAGACAGCCGGCCCGGTATGCGCCTGGCGACAAATCTCCTGCATTTGCAAGTCCAAAACCTTGTTAAAGCAAAGAAGCCACTCATCGTCCATTTCCGAAGAAACCTCCACCTGTGGCCACTTTCTCTTTGTCAAAATCTCCTCCAATTGCCCAGCCAAGATCCTCCTCATCTCTTTCCATGTCTCCGAAACAATACCCTCCGTGAACCCCACTAAATGGCCCGCCGCCTCATCAGCAGCAACATGCAACTCCTTCAATCGCTCGGCCAACGCTTCCAACTCCCTTGCCCAGCGTGCCGCCGCCGCAGGGTCCTCCGCCACGATTGCCAACGCCCGATCTCGTAGCCCATACGCCTCCTGAATTGTCTCCAAATAAGCCGTTGCGGTCTCCACAGCCTGGATCTTCCGAAGAGGTTCTTGGAGCCGTATTATAGCTTCCGTGGGCGCAGCTGATTGTGCTGTGGCGGCTACTCGGGCGTCGATTGAGGATTGGAGAGTTTGGAATGCGACAATTCGGGAGGTTAATTCGTCCGCAGCAGCGGCCTGGGCGTTCCGGGCACGATCGAGATCGGTTATGGTGGTGTCGAGTTGTGTCTGAAGCTGGTTCCGCTGCAGCTCGACAGCGGCGAGAAGAGCATCTAAAGAGGAAAAATCATCGGGTGTTTGAAGTTTATCATCGAGATAATCAGCAATGCGAATGTCGAGAGAATCCATTTCCGCCATTTTGTCAATTTTAAAGCGCCCTATCCATCGATATAGCGTCTTTCTTCGTCATTTCAATTCATCAATTGACGTCGTCGGGCTTGTAGCTCTTGACAGATTGGCACCTGATAGTGGGGCTGTACACCCAATCCGGTAATCGGCTCCACTTTCCATAAACACATGCATTGTATGTACACGCCGTGCCTAAAACAGCAACATGGGTCTTACCAACGTCATGGCCGAATACTCACTTAGATGTGCACAAACGGCCATTTACACAATGGCATCCTACTGCAGGTTAATTTGCCAGATTTGAGGTTATCTCAACGACAAGTGTTTCTTTGCCCCTGTTTTTGTTGGGGATTTCTCGTGAAGATATTGTCATTTGAATTGACCGGTGACTTTTCTCGACGGCCATCTGACAGGTCAGTGTCTACTACGCCTGCCCTGGCGTGGTCATGTGGTGTGCCGTTTACCCGTTTAAGCCGATGAATCACTAGGCCGTCATTTTGTAAGATTTCGACTCTGCGGGCCAATCAACCTGCTTCTATTCTTGCCTCAATATAGCCTTACCTGGATTGTCTGGGATTCTGCACTTTGTCATTTTGNTTCTCGACGGCCATCTGACAGGTCAGTGTCTACTACGCCTGCCCTGGCGTGGTCATGTGGTGTGCCGTTTACCCGTTTAAGCCGATGAATCACTAGGCCGTCATTTTGTAAGATTTCGACTCTGCGGACTAATCAACCTGCTTCTATTCTTGCCTCAATATAGCCCTATCTGGATTGTCTGGGATTCTGCACTTTGTCATTTTGGGATTGTATAATGGATTGTGAATAAATGGTATTGTTCCATCACCTGTAGCAGGAATCTCTCGTATATACTACACATGACAGGTCACCGAGCCCTGCCTTAATAACTAGTGACCAATCTCACCAACATGTGCTCTTTTTTTAGAACGTTGAATGTACTTTAACCGCCATTATTCGGAATAGCCAGGCGGCCATGTAACAAAGCCCCATTCACTGCGTGCCAAAACCGACCCCAGTCATGCGGTAGGCAACACATCACACCTATGAATTGTCAATTGCCAAACCCATATATAACCAACAGTGTATCTCACAATCTACAATCATGGACCAATTCTACTTCTCTTTCTCTTACCGGCCAAATAAACCGACATCGTATTTGGCCCATCACTCAATCTATAATCATCATGTCTCCTCCCGGTCCCGGTAACCTCCGTAGGGAACGAACCGTTCTTTTCAGTTCCCAAATCGGGGGCTCCCGCGTAACAAATTACAACTACACCGATTCTCCCCAGCGTCTTCTCTTCCTAGATGCCCTCTTATTCCTCCGACATCTCCGTGCTCTCCCATCAATTGCACTCCCTCTTACCAGTCCCAGTCGTCTAGATGAACACTANCCGACATCGTATTTGGCCCATCACTCAATCTATAATCATCATGTCTCCTCCCGGTCCCGGTAACCTCCGTAGGGAACGAACCGTTCTTTTCAGTTCCCAAATCGGGGGCTCCCGCGTAACAAACTACAACTACACCGATTCTCCCCAGCGTCTTCTCTTCCTAGATGCTCTCTTATTCCTCCGGCATCTCCGTGCTCTCCCATCAATTGCACTTCCTCTTACCAGTCCCAGTCGTCTAGATGAACACTACCCCAGTGGTGAAAACTTAATCCAAGGAACTGCCCAAGGTATCCTCCTAGCAGGTCAAGTTTCCATGCTTGTTCTTTCACCATTCTTCTTCTTCTTTTCCACTTGGGCTACAATTTCCATCTACGGTCTCTTCATCACCGTAAACGCCATCATTGCCAACTACGCCCTCAACGGCGACCGGGTTCTCCACTCAAACCCTACTCTTCTCCCCTCTGGAAACGTCCATCCCAATGAGAAATGGCTATTCATAAACGGTGTTGGTACCGGCCGTCTCTGGCTTCAAAACAGCATCGATCGTCTCTCAATGACCTTTGGCCGTCCCGTTCTCGGTATCCACAATAAGACCTACGGAATCCTCTTTGACCTTGTCGAATGTCTTATTCAACGATCCTTTGGCTATGCCACAGATGATGTCCGTCTTGCCTACGCAACCGTCAAACAAACCCTCTACGACCCTGAAATCACCAAGGTCGTCCTGATTGCTCATTCACAAGGCGGAATCGTCGCCAGCATGGTCGTCGACTGGGCTCTCCAGGAACTTCCGCAAGATCTTCTCACTAAACTCGAAATCTACACCTTTGGTTCCGCCGCAAACCACTTCAACAGTCCCGCCCGCGCCAAGCCATCCATAGCCCTTCCGACCACCCTACCGAGTCCTCCCCCGGATCCCGTCCCGCTCAGTCCGCCTCTCAAATCCCGCACCTTCCCTCTTCTCCCCGTCGCGCCTACCCACGAATCTCTCCCATCTCTTCTCGCGACAGCTCCCGCCAACATCTCCCTTGGCACTGCGCAATCCCGTACCATCGGCCACATTGAACACTATGCGCATACAACCGATTTCATCAGTCTCTTCAGCGTCTTACACTTCACCACGCAAGCGGCTCTCCCTGTGGCTCCCGTCCCGTCCTACATGGGCCGAGTATTCGCTCGGACATCTGCCGACACTGGTGGTCACCAATTCGTTCAACACTATCTCAACGGCATGTTCCCACTCGAACCCACCGACAACGGCTACTTCGTGACCTCCGAGAACTCAGAATTCATGGAGTCAGAGCTTCACATTGTTGACGGATACGCCATCCCAGATAGTCCCCGTGAGCTGGTCGGTGAACCCACCGATAACCTTGGCGCAGGAGAAAACTGGATGGCCGGAGACGACGTTCGCGTTCGTCTCACTACTCATACCAGTGAGATCCAGAACAAGGTCGTCAAAGTCAAGGACATTAGTCGTCTATGGCACTACCGTAATGGTCAATCCCCGGATGACAAGTAATGAGCACAGACAATATGTAGTTAACCCATGTTAACCCTATCCATGACCGCCAAAATCTTTCAACAAGATAATCTGGTTTTGATCAACCGAAGGCATAATTGTCTACAATCTGGACGGCACCTGATGTTGAACTCTATCAACGGTAGGGTTGTTTAGTAAGACAGTGCTTCCAACAACTTCTCAACTAGACTTGTTGTTTCTTTCTCCAGGGGCCTTTCAAAGTTCCATGTGCTCACTCACCACAGTGTAGCTATACTTTGTCCTTACCAGTGCGCATCCTGTTTTCGCCTTGTCCGTATTCATCATTCTCGCGAGCCTAGCCTTTGTTCTTGTCTTTCATACTACAGCATATATACGAGAGCAGTAGATTTTACTATATAGTACTTTATACATTCATTCATGCTCCGTAACGTGTCTTCTTCCCTACCAAGTGAATCATGAACCCTGTAGATAGTTGCAAACCCAATGCATTGCTGCATCCGGAAATACATGTCCGAGCATGTGAATTTTTGCCCCTCCGAACCCCGAACATATCCATTTGCTACTACGTTTTTAAACACTACAAACAACATTACACATATCATTTTTGCTAATTAAGTTGATTGTTGATTATTGTGCAACCGCAGTGAAAGCAATTTCGTCAAGTTATCGTGTCACACCGAATCCATAACACCTGGCACCAGCGACAAACAGGGCAATTGAAACAAAGTGAACCAAGTAGACGTGAAGAATGTGGTTAAATTGGTACAGAAGGGAATCAGCAGCAGACGCTCGACATAGACATTCCTGCAAACTTCAGCATGCCATTATCCCAGAGCCTTGTGGACTGTGAAATGATTTTGGTACATAATTTAAGTCTAAACGAGCAATCGTTGTTAGCGGCTGTATCAGTTGAAACGGTATGCTGTGGTAAGTGGTGACACCGGCGGTGCCAGAGGTTTGTCTGGTCACGTGTGAGACCGGACAACCTCGGAAGCCTAGCCAAACGAGACCACCCCCACAATGGAATAGAAATATACGTACGAACTTGGCCATGAGGGCAACCATCAGGTCGAAAAGACCAATGGCCTCGACGAAGGCGAAACCCAGAATGGCGTACGAGAACAGCTGACCACGGAGAGCGGGGTTGCGGGCAACACCGTTCAGGAGGGCAGCGAAAACGAGACCAATACCGATACCAGCACCGGTAAGACCGATGGCAGCGGTACCCATACCGATGTTCTTGGAGACCTCAACCATGGCGTTGGCAACCTCCGAGGAGTAGGCACGGCGGCCGACAACCTGGCGGGCAGCTGATGGGAGAAACAATGTTAGCAATCCATAGAGACAGCAATGGAGCACAATTCATCAAAAGCAGAGCCAGAAGACTTGTATCGACTGTAGCGTAGAAGTAGAGAGCATATCGAGGGCAAGCATAGCGTGATGAGACATTGTTAAAAGTGACGGCCAACTGAGTAGGATTTGACACAGTGGATTGTCTCCAGTGACAAAAAATGCCGCGTCAATCGGACCTAATCGGCAACGACAACAACACCATCGAATTCAATGAAAACAAAGGCATCCGGCATCGACCAGTTATTCGGGTACACGAGTATTCGGCTTCGGTCGGCGAGGCTGTCGTGCGTCATTTTTTGGCCGTGTGCAATTTTTCCGGGACGAGTTCGGCCCAAGGCTCGGCTATGCCACAAGCCGAACTCAGGACACCGTTGAAGCCGATTCGAGCCATTGAAGAGCCAATTGACAACCAATGGACACCAAGTAGTGAATGGTAACGAAAAGGCTGTATCCGAATGACATTCTATTGCGATATGTGGTCCGGAAAGAAAAAAGGCCCGAGCCCGGAGGTAACCATTGGAGACGGACGGGATTACGGGCCGTGCTGGAGCCAATTGAATTGGAACGGAACCGCGATGCACGTCTTGCCAATGTCTCGTGTTGCTGCTATGCTTAATTGCTTGATTGCTCCCATTATCGATGCATTTCCGTATCTTCATCCGCTATTCCGGACGGGCGGAAACAGTCTGTCGTCAATGGCACCGGCACGTCCGACGAGACGGTGCGAGGGGAATTGGAGTTCTCTTACCAGCAAAGGTGCGCTGCGAGGGGCGGGCGACCTTGGCCGCGGAGGCAATGCGGGAAACAACGCGGGAAGACATTGTGATGATGTTGAGGGGGATGATGAACAAAGAAGGCAAAAGGCCGCTGGGATGTGCGAGAGATTGAGGAAGCTTATGGAGCTTTGGCGAAGGGGAAGAAAAGGAGTAGAAACACAGGAGAAGGGAAGAAAGCAAAAACCCAATGAGGAACGCTCGGGGACCGCAAAATCTCAGGCCAATGAGAGCGGATCCTGCTAACGGCTCGGAGGAAGTCGGACGCCTAACAGTGGCAGAAGAGTGGAGCGAGTAGCCCTGTAACTTGAATTTGCCCAGTATAACTCCAGTAAAGCTAGCCGCTAAGATCAAAACCCTCACCAGCGCCAGGGACCCAGTTTGTCCACTGGAGCTTTTTTGGAGGCGTCGTGGCCTCAGGTGTCGACTTTTTCCACTGTTATGGGGGGTAAAGAACGATTCTACAGTTGGAAGGGGCTTCTGAGAGGGGCAAGCTCGGCAGCATGTTAATGTCCCCCGCATTTTCCTGCAGAGAAGCCACGAACCTGTTGCTGCAGTATGACGGCCAGCAGGGTGTTGCTAAGAGTAGCAGACGTGCCTGGTTCCAAGTGATTTTGAAGGCCCGCGGATGCTGAATTGACCGTCGGTAGTCCGGCGCTTGTTTACTACAATAGAAGTCGGCGTCAATCGGTCAACAACCTGCATACATACGGACTCAACCATTGCCGGACTCGGTCTAGACAGTAAGTGTCTGGTTTACTTCTGTCAGGTACATGTATCACATAAACTTGAACTACTCTAGCCAGTACATTAACGCTGCTCGGCTTCCCGGGACGTTACCATATTGTGAATATGTGTTTGACCGAGTCAAACGTCAGAGCTTGGCTCCTTNCCGCGGATGCTGAATTGACCGTCGGTAGTCCGGCGCTTGTTTACTACAATAGAAGTCGGCGTCAATAGGCCAACAACCTGCATACATACGGACTCAACCATTGCCGGACTCGGTCTAGACAGTAAGTGTCTGGTTTAGTTCTGTCAGGTACATGTATCACATAAACTTGGACTACTCTAGCCAGTACATTAACGCTGCTCGGCTTCCCGGGACGTTACCATATTGTGAATATGTGTTTGACCGAGTCAAATGTCAGAGCTTGGCTCCTTGTCCATAATAATGAACCCGCCGAAGCCGACCCATTCTCCCTTTGACTGTAGTCACTAGCTGTTCCTACGAGGTGTTGGGGAACGGTGTTTCCTTCCGGTCTGGAACCTGGAGCCAAGCTGGGAATCCCACAGCCGTGCGATTGCTCCCGACGGGATTTTTGACGGACTGACTGATTGATATGCTAACTTCATCCAATACCTGAACTACGAGGTAGTCGATGAAGATGAACCCGTTTCCAATTGCGGGCCGTGAGCAATAAGCTTAGTTCTCGGCCAGATTTCAATGTACTGCTACGCAACATCAACACATGGCCTTGTGAGTTCTCAACATTCGATCTCCGATACAACTCCAGCTTGCCCAAGGCGTCTATAGCACACCTGGCTTGTCGAGAGGTGTCGGTTATGTGCGGGGTTACATGGGTCAACAAACCCCATTGCCCCGGAACCTGACAGCCAAAACCCCGCCATGCGCGAGTATTCGGTCATTGGAATCCCGACTTCGGTGCTATTCAACAACGGTTGTGTATCTGTGGTCTTGGGACAACACAAAAGCCCATTTTGAGATCCCAAACTGATAAAGGCTCGTTCCTTTTTTAATGTACATCTTGTACACATTTGCATATGTACAGACATGGTCAACCGTACGTGCACCTCTCTCACATTTATCCATGCCATTTTCACACTCAAAACCCAGAATTTGGGGGAGATGCCGAACTTCCGAACAGGCGAAACCCAGTTTGATTGAGGACACCCGGTGTGCTTCCGAACCGGCACACGCGAATGAAATCGCATAACCAGAGCTCACCTCGGTGTCAATTGAATGCATGTGTTGTTATCGATAACGATAAACCAAGTTATGATGCCTTAGCGTCGTCATCCTGCGTTGCTATCATCACAGGGCCACCCCACCACTCGCGTCATTCATTGAATCGTGTATGTACAACATACATACATACATGCAAAACATTCAAGAAATCACAGCACGCATGACAGGTTTTGTAATTTTTTTCAAAATTTTACTTATTTTGACAAATTGCCCAACCGTGTCTGAGCTCTTGCAAACAACGGATATCAATCATGAAAACTCAGGCTTTTGTGCCATAGTGTATTTTCCGTTAGCCAACCATCCCATAGAAAGCAATGCAACCCATAACCACATTCCAGCATAATATCATTCCAGAGAGAGTGGAAACATTTACTCAGAGGCAGGGACCACACGAGCTGTAAAATTGTTAGTGAATGTTCGATGCACAATTGCGTCATAGGAGTGGCATGGGAGTCAACCTGACAGTGGGGTCAAGTGACGTCAACATAGCCAACGTGGGGCAACTTTAAGAGAGAAGCCTCACGTCATGTGTCAAAGGTGGAACTTACTGTAGATCTGCATCTTGGAGTGCTGGACAACGGGCTTGATCAGACCCTCCTCCTCAAGCTCCTTGAGGCACTTGCGGGCGAGCGAGCCGTTGATCTTCATGCGGTCAACAAGGACAGCGACAGAGACGAGGCGGTAGGACTGGACATCCTTGTGCAGCTTCTCGGAGACAGTCTTCTCCAGGTAGACAGCGTGCTGGGCCCTGATGAGTGAAGCACGTTAGTGGCTGATGCAAGGCAGTTCAAGTTTCAACTCGGGTTGTCGCATTCGTCGGCTTCCATCAACAACACCACACTCCATTGAAAGTTGACCAAGTATGTTGACAAAATATTATAAAGTGTAGAGTCGATGTTGGATAGTCGGCGAAATTTATCATGTCGAGATCGCGATGTTGAGAGACTGATGATAGGCCGAAAAAAATCACATCATGTCGAAAATGATGCAAATGACGCAGTCAACGGCGACAATAACGACGACGACAACTCCGAGTGGAATGTAATAACGCGAAGACTCACTTGTCCTTGACCTTGCCCTTCGACCACTTCTTCTTCTGCTTCTTAGCGGCGGGGGCCATGTTGTCTGATTTTGATGATTTGGATCGTGTCGTCGAAAGAAAGAAGAAAGGTCAGAGGCTCCAGCAATTGATAGTATTGGCTTTCTCTTGTTGGAGTAGTTCAACTAGCTTAGTCATCGGGAATTTGGTGAGGGCACACAGGGCACACACAAAAAGGGCAGAAAAGCCCTAATTCTAGCGGGGGTCCTTGTCGTTTTGGTCTACTCTGATTGGTTGCCAATCCCAACGAGGAAAGAGTGCCCCACTTTGTCCAGGATGGGCAGACGCACCCACTCATTTTTCCATCTTTGAATTTTGGCAAAATCTCACAACACCCAGCCTACCCAGGTCTACCTTAACGACGTCTCTCCGTGTTGGAATCTTCTATCTCGCCAAAAAGACCCCTTATTTCGTCGAAACGCGATCACAGTCAACATGAGCGACACCGGTGATATTCAGGTTACTTCTTCGGTCCTGCCCAAGGACGTCCAGACCGATGGCCAGGTCCGTCTGTTCAACAAGTGGGATTAGTATGTTGGTTCCATCAGTTTTTATCCCGCCCAGAGACATGGATTTTTGAAGATGAGGCTAGGAAAGCCGGACGACATCACGATCACGAAATTTTCGCCAAATGCCATCCGTTCAATCTGTCAGCAAAATACGTACGACATATGCACTCGCCTCAATCGTCATTTCAGCGTTACGTCGAACCTTTGACCTTATCGCCAATTTGCCTTGACATCAACATACGACCTCTTTGTTTTATCTACAAAAATCCGTGTCTCGGGGATTTCTTTGCTCGCCATTTTTGTTGTGTGGGAATTGATTGTCGGAGACCAGACGCTAACCAGCTCGTCAACAGCACCGAGGTTGAGGTCCGCGACATCTCTCTGACCGACTACGTCTCCCTCCGTAACCCCGTCTACGTCACCCACACCGCCGGTCGCTATGCCGCCAAGCGTTTCCGCAAGGCCAACTGCCCCATCATTGAGCGTCTCACCAACGCCCTGATGATGCACGTAAGTTTGGCTCATTTTTGGTCTCTCTGGCGTAAACTTGGAATCTGTGTCAATGGTCCCGAGTTTACGTTGCAGGAGAAGGCCACATGTGGAATCATGGACGCATACTAACAATTTTTTACAGGGCCGCAACAACGGTAAGAAGCTGATGGCCACTCGCATTGTCGCCCACGCTTTCGAGATCGTAAGTCGCCGCAACCTACCAAAACGGCCATCACAAACAACAGCCTCTAACATCCCCTTCAGATCTTCCTCATGACCGACCAGAACCCCATCCAGGTCGCTGTTGACGC